>BQNB010083369.1:0-29054 GCA_026074375.1 Tanacetum coccineum
TATCCTGCAGGAAGAAATGTTTACATCCGAGACTTAGTTGACTTAGGTATTATCATTTCGGCTATTTAGAGGGAATAATTGTGACATTCGGGACTTAGCTAACCTTGGTGTTGCAATTTATATCATCACTATCGTGTAAGGAGAAATGCGGACATCCAGGACTTAATTGACTTTGATGTTATAGTTTCGAATTAATTGTGTACTTCGGACATTTGAGCTTTACATATCAAGTTTTCTTAATGCGGCTTGCAAGAAATCTATGAATCTACTCAAGAAAGGATTGCTGGTTCGGGGGGAAGCTAGGACAACTTCCAAAAAGAGAGTATCAAGACAGACTATAGTTTGCTGACATGGACATAATGACTTGGTCATTTTTGGTTTAAACACTTTCAGGTCCTGTCTCATACATAATCTTGTGAATATATTCTTATGTATTGTATCTTTAGATATTAAGTGTCAATGTATAAATTTTTCATGAGTTTTTTGTTAAACTTAAAATCTTTCAAAATTATTATAGCTGACACTCACACATACCCTCATAGTTTGAGGGGGGGCATTAATATGTTCCCTAATCGGCTTGTGCATAATCGGCACATTTCTCTCCTAGTTTTCTAACATATTTAAATAATTTGATATCCAAAATATCAAAGGGTTTGAAATTTTTGATAAGGGGATAAAATGTGATTAAAATATGAAAACGTAGAAAAATGTGATTTTATGGACTCATGTGTGTACTCCATCCTACATGTGCTAAACACTTTCGAATATTGATGCACATGTTGAGGGGGAGCATTTCTGAAAAGCCAAAACAATCGAGTTACAAAAAGCTTTGATATTTATATCACAAGTACCTTGATTAAGGTTTTCAAATGGTTTTATGGCAAGGTAAACTGTACCAAAAAGACCGACCATGTATGGACAAGCTTTGATATTTATATCACAAGTACAAAAAACAATCGAGGTACTACAAGCTTTGATATTTATATCATAAGTACCTGATTGAGTTTTTTAATTGGTTTTATGGCAAGGTGAACTGTACCAAAAAGACCGACCATGTATTTAATTTTATCGGAGTTATAAGGTTGGTAAGGTTAGGTATTAGTTCCCATGATCGAGCCAGAACCGGAGGGATCTACCCAGGGACAATCCACTAGTTAGTGTAGAAGACCTTAGGTATGACATAAAAAAGGAGTAAAAGTGAGAATAAGGGAATAGTGCCGACTGAGATGGAGCTAGTACTAGAACAAACCCAACAAGGTACTAGTCATGAAGTCTCTGTAAGCACTGAAGGGGTTGAAGAATGAAAAAGAATTATACGGATAAAGGGTGAAAAGAAAGAATCCCTCCATACACCTAGGTAGAAACTGGGTCAATCCATTTGCTGTCAGAATCACAATGTTGATTGCTGACATTGAAGACTGACATCATGGACCCAGTGATGCAATGCACAACCCTCCCTAGCCACTCAAAATCTCTCAAAATATTTCTGTTTCATTTCTCACGGAGACTAAACACGTTATCTATTGACTTTCTCATTCCGAGTTAGTTGGTATTGAAAAGGTAGCAGTCAGCTCCAGCCTCCGACTACTAAAACCAAAACGCACTATCGAGTCAAGAGCCAAGAGATCATCAATAAATCGTCGTTATGGGGGGGGGGTGGAGGGGGGGGTGGGACACTATTCCAATAATAATTGTCTTTACAACACTGTGAAAACAAGATTATCTTAATATTCCTATGGCATTATCCTTGTGATATTGCCAAAACATCCGAGTGATACAAAAGTATTCACAGTGAAGATGGAAATCCTGCTAGAGCCAACATCAAACAAGCTCTAGGTAGGTGACTTGTGAGATCCTTAATGGATCAAACTTGTGACACTAGGCATCGATTCGGTCCAAATTATGAACTGACGGAGAATGAATTTTGATAAAAGCTTAAAACTCTCGATGTGTTACAAAAACGCTTTTATGTAGTGACACTCGATTGATTTTTAATTCGATTTTCCTTCAATCGGTGAGGTATTAAAAGTAAGCTCACTGAATCACTTCTTATTACTTACTCGATCTATTAGTAGGAATACTATTTATGAGTAAGCCTGCTTTGTAGTGTCCGGTAAAGAGATACTAGAAAGTATAGTGAATCTAATGCATCTGCGTTAGAGGATCTAACACTTTGAGCTGGAAACCCTGTCAAGGAGGTTCTTATAATGAATCTACCTGATCATAGGTACAGTATTTATACTGTAAAATGGTCATCACGGAACCGGAGGTTAATGCAACCAAACTTCGACGAATGACAAAGCCATATTCGTCACCAAGCTTTATTGCTAACTGTTTTATTTTAGGATTACATAGAAATGGAGATGCAGATATCTCGTTCCAGCATAGTCAAGTTCATAGCCACATGCTCATACTCAAGACTCAATGACTTTAAAACATCAAGAAAGAATGACCCAAATCTTCTGCAAACTCTGATATCAACTATTGATAAAATATAATGCCTAAAAACATTAATAATATTTTTTCACATCTTTACGTTTTGATAATCACAAAATATAAAAACGTTCAACGTAAAATTAAACGTAAACAAGTATTTAGTAGTAAATTCTCATTTCAACAATTACATCACTTAAAGATATGAATAAATAAATGCTTAATGGATTTTATGATCAAAGGAAATTTTTATTCAACCTCAAACTTTTATAAAATGTTGTAAACATGTTTATAAACTTACAAAACATTTTCTACATTTAAAAGAAATGTTTTATTCAAAATAAACATTTTGAATTTCAAATTTTCGAACCTAAAACGGCTAGAAAAGGTCCCGTAAACACCTCCCCTAGATAAGGACAAAAAAAGGAGCGTCTGAAAGGGGCGGCCCCCTTAATTATAAGGGGGCCGACACCCTATTTAAGGGGGCCGGCCATAGACTCGCTCCCTACTTCTGTCCTATAAAATACTGGACTAAAAAATTTTGCAACATTTGTCTTACATTTGCACTCATTCTTTCTGCTTAAAACAACCCACATATCCTCTCTAAAATCCTTTGATCATTTAATCATTTAGCTTTGTTTCCAAGTGATCCAAGCTCAATTCCTCAAGTGCAAGAGAAGAATACTTCCATCAACTAGATGAAGAAGTATTACACCCCAAAATCCATATGGCCCCTTGTTGCAGTCCGATATCATCCCTTGTAAATCTTGTAAATTTGTGTAGTTGTTAAGGATTTTGTGATTGAGTATAGTGCCAACATCAAACAAGTTCTAGTTAGGTGACTTGTGAGATCTTAAATGGATCAAACTTGTAACACTGGCATCTATTCGGTCCAGATTATGAATTGACGGGAGATGAATTTTGATAAAAGCTTAAAACTCTCGATGTGTTACAAAAACACTTTTACTAGTGACACGTCGATTGATTTTCAAATCAATTTTCTCTTCAATCGGTGAGATATTCTCTCACTGGTTCACTCTTACCGTTCTATTAGTAGCAATACTATTAGTGAGGTAGCCTACTTTGAGGTGTCCAGTAAAGGGATACTAGCAAGTACAGTGAATCTAATGCATCTGCGTTAGAGGATCTAACACTTTGAGCGGGAAACCCTGTCAAGAAGGTTCTTATAACCGAACTCCGACGAATGACAAAGACATATTCCTCACCAAGCTTTATTGCTAACTGGTTTATTTCAGGATTACCTAAAGATGGAGATGCAGATACCCCATTCCAACAGAGTCAATTTCGTAGCCACATGCTCATACTCAAGACTCAATGACTTTATAACATCAATAAAGAATGACCCAAAGCTTCCGCAAACTCTGATATCAACTTCTTCTTCAGTATGTCAAAGTGATGAAGTTATGAATTGATGAAGAAATACAAACATAAAGTCAAGCTTTCAAGATTGCAACAAGTATGAGCATGTCGGCCTGAAAGTCACAAGCATACAAGATGGCGAAAGATCACAAGATGACGATTAGAGATCAAATTTGGCTGATGATCTTAAGAAAGCTCAAGATCACATACAATGACAATCTTAAAGAAACAAGCTCAAGCCACATGTCAAAGATCACTACATAAAGATGCAAGACAAAAGATCAACTATTACACAAAAAAGACTCAAGATCAAGACAAGAAGCTTTAATGATTAATGATCAAGGTCACAGGGAGAGATCTTTATGATCACCCTTTAGGGGAGATTGTTAGAAATACAGGAAGTTTTGATCATTTATGAGATCTCAACGATCGTCCCTTGGGGGGAGATTGTTAGGAATTCGGTTTTTAGTGAAGTGACGATCATTATCAATCTCACGAGCATTTGTAATAGTTAGACAAATTTATGTATTATTTAGTAAGCTAACCGGGCCAAAGCATAGAAAGCCCATGGCATGCCTATGGAAAGCCTGGTTTATCCTTTGTATAAAAGCCCTCTCCACACATGGAGAGGGTGTTGGTTGAATTATTTTTACACACATTTAGTGTGTTTTTCATATGTTTCTCCCTTCCATCTCTCTCTCTCTCTCTTTTCCCTCTCTAGAAATACAAGTATTGGTGTGTTTTTGAAATAAATTAGGTACCTACATACTTCTACCTGTAGCTATGCTAATTCGTGGAGCCTCATCTAAACTGTCAAGATCTATCTGCTCAGCTGTAAGAATTGGAGATTTAGGTTTGGTTGCCTCTCCTCGGAATCCTTGATAATAGTAGACTTCAATGGAGCACTTGTTTACCTTGTTTTTTCTTGAAGGTCAGCGCCTAGGGGGCTAGGTGTCCTATGCGTTCATTGGGTAGACCCAGTCGGCTGTGAGTAAGTCATTGGAACATCTATGCCAAAGTCTGCAACATATACCTTGTAATTCTTAGTTTGCTTCATCTCTTCCATTAACATCCACTCTAGAATCCTCATTCCTAGTCCCTTTCTCCAAGAATTGAAACTTGATTTGACAACTTCATCATTTTCAAATCTATGACATGGTTGATTAAGTCTTTTGGATTCCCAGGATTCTCAATGAGAATGTGATCAACGATAATCTTTGTGAATCTTAGGTAAGGAATTACTGCTATTAAATGCATAAGTGAGTAATGTAGTCCTTCCTAAAGAAGTGCATCATAGTCTACATGCACATTCATTATAATACAGTAGAGCATTTGCATCATCTAAAGTGGCAATTGATCAACACCTATTTCTCTTGTACTAAGGCATCTCACAAGTATCTTCCTGAGTGTCTGCCATGGTTGAGGTAAGTCAGTAGTTACAAATTGTCCTGCAAGACGAATCCGGTTGGCATAGCCAAGTTCATTAAGAAATGCAAGCATCATTGTAAGAGTATGAGGTTCTTCAAATTCAGCATGGTTGTTGTCAGTTTCTTGAGGCAATTGAAACAAAGTTCGAAGATCATTCAGCGAGAATGTGATTTCTTCTGCATCAACAAAGAACACGAACTTTTTATTAGAATCATCCAACTTGAGAGTATGCCATACTTGTTGAATGTAGATCCATGAAACTAAAGCAGATGCAATCAAAGTGAAGCATAGTGGATGTCGTTTCAGAATTTCTCTAAGAATCTTGCTTAGTGATGGACACGATGGGTTGATAAGATCAATCTTCTTGTTTTCCGATGCCAAGTCGTATTGGTTATTCGGTGGAACAAGTAGATCTCTTGAAAGTACTTGTCTTGGTTGAGCAACGATGAATTATGAATGGTTTACAGAATGTGTTAGATAAAAAACAATTAATTAATAACATTTTTTGTCTCTTTCCGCTCTGTCTGTTTTATATGTTCGAGCAATTCTTTTTGAACATTTTTTGATCAATTTCTTTCTCATATGCTTATATCTTGCTTTTTCGAGCACATGCCATACACTTTATTTGCATTATTCTTTTGATTTCATTTGTATCTTCTGGCAATTCTTTTTTGAACATACTTTGATTTGCTTTTTCAGGTATGGTTTTTATATCTCCAACTGTTTGAGTTTCTCACCAAAAAGCTTTGTGTAATGATACTATTTCAAAAATAATAAAGATATACTATGATTTTGAACAATACCCCGTTTTGAAAATTTTAAGAGATATCCTTCATATTCTTAAAACATTTGTGAAAGAGTACCACTTTGACAACATAGTTACAGCTTCTTAAGAGAAAATGAAGATTTCACCAAAAATCACTTAATTATGTTTTCAAAGATTTGTAATCAAGAATATAGTTGTAGAATGAAATTCTTTTATAAACCAAACTGATGTCCACTAAGCCACTACCACATTTTAAAATTTAGAAAACGGTCGAAATCGGATGCAACTTAGACCATTGACGCAATTGAATAGAGAATAACTTTTCATAAGCTAAATCATTAATATTCTACAGTACATTCAGAATCCGCTTTTTCTCTTAGAGGAAGGGTATAATCAATACTAAGAAAAGACAGCACGCTGACCATCCTTTGAAGATGTGTATTGCTTGAAGGTATACACTTAGACGCACAAAACGTATACAACACTTCAAATCTTGAAGCGATTTTTTAGAGATCGAACAACAAATACTTGTATGTCGAGGCGAGGAAGCGGGTATACCCAATCTCACTTCCCGATGAAGAGATACACTCTAGATTAACAAGCTCGGTCAGTTCCGAAGACTCCAATAGAGACCTCACAATCCAATGAATTACTTTCCGAAGAATACATTAAAAACGCTCAATGTATTTAGCTTTGTGTTTCTGTGTAGTTAAAGTTTAATTGTATTATGTGTTTATTTAATAAAAGTTGAAGTTTATTGAGTTTATTATATATAAAACGTGAACAGAAAAAAAACCAAAAACCCGAGCACCTTAGTCACCGAACAACAGCTAAAAAAACTGGTTTTTAACCGGTTTTTCCCACCCTAACCGGTCCAAACCGGTTAGTACCGGTTTGGGTTTTCCCCCTCAAAATCCAACCCGACCCGAACCGGTTTTTGGTAATAACCGGTTTGACTGGGTTTGACCAAAAAACCGGTTCGGTTCGGTTACTAACCGATTATGGCAAAAAAACCGTTATGTACACCTATATACGGATGTACGTCTTTAGATTGGAATATATGATATATCTTATATCTAATTAGTGTAACATTGTTCATACTGTAAAAAAGGGTTTAGAGATATAATTTGTGTCTTGTATTCCTCAAAACAATTGATACAATATATATGAGTGTACGGACTATTCTAGAATACGGGCTTGAGCCCAATACATAATGACCATTAATTTTGATTGGCATAAATAACTTTGAATATAGAATTGACATAAATAACTTTGACTAATCATACATAATTGACTTTGACTAATCATGGATTAACACTCCCCGCAGTTGGAGCGGGAGGACACCGGACGCTCAAACTGGTGCGAAACTCCTCAAACAACGTTGAAGGTAATCTCTTAGTGAAGATATCTGCAAACTGAATTAACTGTAATGTAACATGCCAGAACACGGAACCTGACCTATCGCTACTAAATCACGAACAAAATGAACAAAATTGAAAGCCCCTACTCTTCAATCATCTTCCTTCGTGTTTGTTTTGAGTTGAAAGCTCTTTCTTCTTCTATCATCTTTATTCAGCAGACTCAAGGAATATCTATCTGTCGAAGAGGCAGACTCAACCTGTAACTATCGCTAACACGGGCAGACTCAAGTATATCTATCTCGTAAAATATGGCAAACACACCGATCTAATCTGCTTAACACGGCAGACTCAAGGTATATCTATCTTGTCAAAGATGGCAGACTCAACTTGTATCTATCTGCCAAAAACCAAAAGTCGTCTCGGGACTTAAACCTTAGATTCGACAAAAGTCGTCTCGGGACTTGATACCCTAGATTCGACAAAAGTCGTCTCGGGACTTAATACCCTGGATTCGACATAAAAAACAATTAAATAACTATAATGATAGAGTTGCAGAGTCAACACCAAAACCACCAATGACAGAACACAAAATCTTCTCTTTAGCTTTCCCATCACTCCTTCCCTTAGCGTTCATTTCAAATCCCATGTAAGAATGGCTGATACCATGTAAAAAAGGGTTTAGAGATATAATTTGTGTCTTGTATTCCTCAAAACAATTGATACAATATATAGGAGTGTACGACTATTCAAAAAATACAGCTTGAGCCAAACAGAATTGACCATTAATTTGACTGGCATAAAAAACATTTGAATGACATAATAACTTTTGACTAATCATACATAATTGAACTTTTGACTAATCATTGACTAACACATATTGAAATAACATAAGTCCTGAAGATTCACATGATCATAATATTTACGTAATTTATCCTGTTTACAACATTCGTTATAAACGCATGTTACATTGATTTAAAAAACAAATTATACAACTAAGTATAATAATTGCAAAAATTGTAGTTTCATTTTTTCTGGACCACGCATTACAAATTATTGTCCCAAATTTTCTTTTTCTAAAGGTGGTAGAAAACGTTTACTAGACTTATGCTTTACAAGACTTTAATAAAAAAGGACATGTACCCCTCATGCCCACTCAAAAAGTAAAAAAAAGGTACAAAAGATTTTTTTTTACCCCTTTTTTTACAGTATAAGACAGTTTATATCAGGTTATGTTCCGTATTTTTTGACAGTTTTATGTTTTTGACTTGTTAAACTTTATAATTTTTATTCCGCAGTTTCAGTTTCACAGTTTTATAATATAAACAAAATTATAAAAATTTAAAAAAATATAAAAAGATAAAAAAAACCGAAAAAACAGGGGGTTACAAATGGCTTTTTAAGGGGTACGAATAACATAAGCCATAACTGAGACATGCACTTCGATCAGTGGGTTGTGAGTTGTGAGTTGTGAGTTGAGTTGTGACCCCATTGTATTGTTCTTTTTGTACATGTATACTGTATATGTTTCTTTTGTCAATATGTATTTTTTTATTTTTGGTTTTTCTAGTAATTGGGTACGTACTCGAATACATATAGTGAAAAAATAAATTCCCTTATGTTTGCACTAAAAAATCACCCATCAAGAACAAGTTCTTGATATTTTCTTCGGTTCTTTTGTATGTGTATCTTTCTTTTTTTTGTTTCACGTGTGTTATAAAAAGACATAAAAGGGTCCGTTAGGCAGGGGCGGGCCTACGTTGTACCAAGGTGGTTCCTCGGAAACACCTTAGAAACAAAAAAACTTCAGTGCCGATGTTGTGAGTTTTTAAGGTACCTACCTTGGTTTGAAGTTGGGAACTGAACCACCTTGCGTGGGTGAGAATGTGTATTTGCTTGTGATCATCAGTGATTACTTTAGTGCTGGGAAAAAGGCACCATGCCACAATGCCTGTAAAGTATTTATCTTCTTCACGTTTTTTCCTGTTGCCAAGATAATATCTTCTTTCTATATACTCTAGATTTTAATTTACTACATCTCTGTACTGAACATACTCGTTATAGTGATAAAGTAGGCTAATAAAAACGGAGTAAACCCATACATGAATAGTTATCTCATGAATCTCGCTTTCTAGTTAAACAAAATAGGCCCAATATTATACATACGTAAAGAAGATTAAGAGAGGCCCAGAGCTCTAAACAAAAGGGCTCAATGGTTCACTCTTTGATTTTGATCTTACTTTTTTAATTTTTTTCTTTCTTAAACTTAGGATTTGAAGAATTAATCTAAAATATATTCATCATATAACAGCTCTTTTATTTAGTTATTTATTCAGCAGTTTTATCATCTTTTTCTTTTATATATGTAATTTTGAAGCAAAAGATGGACATATATGTAATTTTCAAGTTTGTTTGAATATATATGTAATTTCTTTGCAAAATAGAGATATATATGTAATTCTCCCTATATTAAAAGCAAAAGCATACTATGTACTCAAAAGAAAGTTATATACAAGTGTTTGGTTAATGATGGCTTCACCACAATGGAATAAAAATGTGTTTTGAAACCCTTAGACCCATTTCACATTGAAATGGTGCCTTTCATTAATTTTGTATAATAAAGAGTGCATAACAATCATTTTTTAGTCATCTACTCTAATTTAGTGGTCCCAATTTATTATCATGTATTTATTTTGAATATTAAAAATTAATTATTTCAATTTTAATATATATCTCAAAATTTTAAACAAACATTATTTAATTTAATTAATCAATTTCTTTCTCTTACTTTTCTTTCAAACCGATTCTCATTCCGAATCTTATATTCGTACCAAACGCACCCTAAAAACTGTCACAATACTAAGGCGCTTGCATTTTACCATTATTAATCACTAAATTTTTGTATAACACATGCAAAATATTTGTTAAATATTGGAACTCTTTCGGTCAACAACATCGACTTAAAACTTACTTAGCAAAAAAACTCATATGTGGTATTAATAAACGTATTTTGAACTATGAGTTTCATGATTGACTTTCGTACTCCGGCATACAAACAAAATCACCCGCAAGTAAGAGCATCCACAATACCTCCAACCAAGGCCGTCAAGATCGCGATCCCGCCTGGGATCGTTTTTGTCTTTGCAAGATCGAGATCGTAAAATCGGATCGAGATCGTAAGATCCTACCAATTTATCATGTTCTGTAAGCAACGGATAAACGAGTTAAACTATATATATATTTCTACTCATCATCAAATATAAATTTATATAATATCTTCTTGAAAATGTCAAAGTTCAAATTTAAAATACCAAAGTAAAAGTAAAACACAAAAAGTCAAGTTTCAATCGTCACATTCATGATTTAGCGGAATAAAATTACATAACATGCGTAATAAACGTCTCAAAACAAAGTACTTCACTAGTATCACTACAATTAAGCTATCTGAATTAAAACTTAAAGGTTAATAGTTAAAACTATGAAAAGGTAAAAGAAAAAACAACAATTACCTGTAAGAAATTTTTTGCTTAAGGTAACTAGAACATGAGAAGAAGAACCCTAATTTGTTTCATGTAATTTCAATTTGGGGAAAGTAGATAATTAGGTTTATTGATTAGAAAATCTAGGAATGAAACGTCAATACTTGTTACTGAGATCAGCGGACTCGTATTGTTCTTTTTTGGGCCTAAAAAAAGTAATGGGCTAGTAAGTATGTAAGTCAATAAGTTAGTAACTTGGTAATTTGGTAAACTCGTATCGACACGCGATCCTACGATCTTACGCGCGAGTTTACGATCCTACTTGCGATCCTACCTCTGATGCGATCCTACACCGATCCTACACGATTTTATCAGGTGGACACGTAAGATCGTACGATCTTACGTGTAAACTCGCGAGTTTGACAGCCTTGCCTCCAACATTTTAAAACTTTTTCCTTGTTTCATCATTAATTTTTCAATAAATGCGATCTTTCAAACTCTATTTATACAATATACTTTTCAATGCACAAAGTTTTCTAAGCTTTAAGGGTACAAAGGGTAATAATAAAGGAGTTGTTTCAAAGGCAAAGAAACGGAAGTATGTTTCTGATTCTTCTGAAGAACAGAAAGTCTCGAAACCCAAGAAAGTTTATAAGAAGAAGAAGCAAGTTTCTGAGTCTTCCTCATCATATGAAGATGAGAAACCCTTGAAGATTAAGAAGCTTTCAAAGAAGAAAAAAAAGAAACCACTGACCGCCGAGCAGATTAAGAAAATTGAGTATTTGGATGATTTACCAAGTCTGCGTTCTAGGACGGTCCCTTCTTCGTTGTTTGCTGCAATTCGTGACTCCCAAGTTGATATGGAATCATTTCTGTCAGATATTGGGTTTTCTTCGTTGCACAACGTTTTTATAGAATCACTTCCTCAGCGATTTGCAAGGTTTGTGGTTAGAGCTTTTAGTGCCTCTAGTTACGAGTTCAAGCTTGAAAAGGGTATTATTCGTGTGACTCCCGAGAAAGTCCACGAGATTTTAGGAGTTCCTCTTGGTGGAACTTCTATATTTGATTTACCCGAGATATCGCTTGATGATCCGTTTGTTAAGGAGTGGTTTAAGCAATTTGATCCGAAGCCATTAAAGGAAATCCGTGCTTGTGATATTGCTCGAAAACTAGTTCTCTCAAAGACAGTTGACTTTATGTTTAAAGTCAACTTTCTTATGCTATTTGCAAACGTGATGGGTACGGCTGATACAATGAAGGCGATTGTGAATCTAACTGTTCTTCGACGTATTCGTGAAGATACAAACATTGCGGGAATTGATTGGTGTGGATTCATACATAAATGTCTTCAAGGCAGTTCAGAACCAAAGACTCTTAAAGGATTTTACGTTGGTCCGTTGTCCTTCTTGATTGTAAGTTTATGTTTTTATGTTTTATATATTTTATAAATTTTTATTACCTTGTTTATTGTATGTTTATACATTTTTTCTTTTTTTAATAGCTCCTGTATCTGGATTCAACAAAATTTGATAAGTTTCCAGTTATTCGTCAACGTCCTGCTATTCGAAACTGGACAACAACTGCCATGAATCGAAGACAGGAGTTAGAAATCGAGGAACAAGTTATTGGTAAATTGGAATTGCATGGGGAATGGACTGAATCTGAATTAGATCAAACCGAAGGTTTTTATGTTGTTGAGAATGTGAGTCGGACTCGTACTTCATCTGTGCCTCCTACTGACAAAAAGGTTTGTTTTTTTATGTCAAGTATAGTATATTTTGTTTTTTGTTTGACTTGATTTCTGTAAAATGGTGATTTTTGTTAGAATCATATGTGATTTTGGTAGAATCATATGTGATTTTGGTAGAATCATATATGATTGTTGGTGGCAAATCTGGTGTGATTTTGTTGGTATCATATATGATTGTTGGTGGCAAATCTGGTGTGATTTTGTTGGTATCATATTTTGGTTGTGTTTTTTTGTTTTTTGTTTGACTTGTATTTCTGTGAAATGGTGATTTTGGTAGAATCATATGTGATTTTGGTAGAATCATATATGATTTTGGTAGAATCATATATGATTGTAGGTGGCAAATCAGATGTGATTCTCACTTTAGTTTTTATTGTTTTGCTGAGTTTTTGTAGTACGATTGAAGAAAAGATTTCAATGATATCTTTTTTTTTAACGGCAAAGATGGAATATATATAAAAAAGAGTCTAGCAAGACGCTAGAAACTTAAAGTACAATAGAGTCAACAAAAAGAATTACATAACATCAAAAAATGGTAAAATCCTGAGACTTTAACTGCGAGGGAATCAAAAGGGATGAAAAAACTTTTGACACGAAGGCCGACGGATCGGTTTTCACTTCGGCAAAAGAAAAACCCCCCATCCCAGAGGCCGAGCCACCGGTTTTCACTTCGGGATGGATTTTGATGAAACCCCAAACAAGTCCCGAGAGAAGGATGAAAAGAAGAACCATCCTCAAAACCGACGAAGATGCCAAACGAAAAAACCTTGGCGTACAGGTACGCCAACCCAGCGAACTTGAACGCCAGCTTCAGGAAAAAACCAAAAGCAGCTCTAACCATTGCCATTACGCGTGATCGAAAGGGGATACATAAGCCAGTCATTCCAAGATAACTTCATATGGTCCCTATTGTGAAGCCACGAAAATGAAGAGAAACGAACATTATCGAATAGATCACTTTTCCTCAACGGTTGAGAGTTAAACGTGACGCTATTTCGGTATCTCCAAAGCCACCAAAGAACCGAAGTAGTAATAACATAGAACCTGTGTTTTTTCTCTTTAGAAGCATGCCAAGAGATGATCCAATCATTGAAAGAATCCCAAGAAGAAGCTTGAAAAAGAGGAATATCACACCATCTAAAAACGAGCTTCCACATATCGGTAGCAATGTCGCATTCGAAGAAAACATGATTAGCAGATTCAACATTGGCATTGCAAGAAGGACAAGAGATGGCCGGAATATCCATACCACGCGAAGAGAGATTCAATCTATGAGGGAGTCGGTCCAAGGAAAGCCTCCACATAAACACATTGACCTTCCGGGGGATAGATTTATCCCAAGTAGTAGCATGAGCAAGAGTGGGAAGGATATTTTGGTCAATCCTATAACGAGCATCCTTAACGGTAAAAGTACCATTAGGACCAAGACTCCAAGTACAAGTATCTTCATTGACATCAATATTTAGTTGACCGATCTCATTTAACATGTCACATAAATAGGCAAGATTTCTAACACCAAGATTGGTCCGAGACCAATTCCAAGACCATTGCCCATTATTAATACGGTCAATGATAAGACAATCTTTGTCTTGATCAAGATGATAGAGCCGATTGTACCTTGTAAAAAGAGGAGTCTCGCCTACCCAAATATCTTTCCAAAATCGAATACGAGTGCCACAACCTGCTTTAAAACGAAAAGTGTTAGATAAGATAATACCTTTCGAGTGGAGAAAATTGGAGGTTCCAACAATGTTAGCCCAAATGCCCTTGAAGCTACAACCATTTGTATCGAAACCTCCTTCTTGACCATGATAAGCTTTGATGACCTGAACCCAAAGGGCGTTTGGGGAAGAAAGCAACCTCCAACGCCATTTTTGAAGAAGAGCAAGGTTGAAAGCTTTAAGACTGCCAATGTTTAACCCTCCTTTATCGAAAGAATTAAGAATAATTGGCCATTTGACCCAAGCCATTTTGTTTTTATCTTTATTACCACCCCAAAAAAAATTAGCCCGAATTCTTTCCAGGTCTTGAAGGACCGATTCGGGTGCTCTGAAAATCGATAGATAGTAGATACCAAGACTACCAAGCACAGACTTGATAAGAGTCAGACGACCCCCAATCGACAGAAGATTAGCTTTCCAAGAGGAAAGCCTCATATGAAAACGATCAACAAGCGTCTTCCAGCTAGCAATAGACTTCATATTGGAACCAATGGGGAGACCAAGGTAATTGAAAGGGATATCACCTGCAATACAACCAGCATTGCTAGCCATACTTAAAACTTCATCTTTATTAACCCCAATACCATAAATATTAGACTTGTGAATATTAATCTTGAGACCCGAGGCTAGATAGAAAACATGGAGAACACGAATGATATTATCCATGTCTTTAGCATTCCAATCCGTAGTAATGATCACATCATCTGCATAGAAAAGATGGGAAACATTGATAGTAGAATTCTTAATATTAACACCAGTAATCAAACCATTTCCCACTGCTTCCTCAAAAGCATTATGGAGACCTTCCATAACCAAGATGAAAAGGAAAGGAGATAGAGGATCTCCTTGCCTAAGACCACGCTTAATGGAAAACTCAGACGTAGGGCTACCATTAATAAGAATAGAAGCTCTCGAAGAATTGAGACAAGCTTTAATCCAAGAGCACCATTTATTACCAAATCCAAAACTGTCGAGAATGTGAATCAAGTAATTCCAGCTTATGGAATCAAAAGCCTTTTCAAAGTCCACTTTAAAAATGAGGAGCTTCTTTTTTCGTTTTTTATACCACTCAATGATTTCGCTTAGAATAACGGGGCCATCAAGAATTTGACGACCAGCAATAAACGCCGACTGTTCCTTGCTAACAATCTTGTCAATCACTTTAGATAAACGGTTAGCTAAAATCTTGGCAATGATCTTATAGTGTATACCAATAAGCGAAATAGGGCGAAAGTCAGTGATTAAGGTAGGGTTGTTGACCTTTGGGATAAGGGTGAAAAACGAAGAATTAGCACCATTAGGCATAACACAAGAAGCAAAGAATAAGTTAACAAAATCATATAGATCCTTCTGAATAGTGCCCCAATACTTCTTCACAAACGCAAAAGAGTAACCATCCGGGCCCGGAGCTTTACTACTTCCACAATCCCAAACGGCTTCCTTAATTTCCTCAAGGGTAACCTGTCTTTCAAGAGTTTCTCGATCCATGCAATTAAGGGAATGAGAATGAGGAAGGTTAGAGAACATAACCTGTGAATCTTGAGCTTGGAATTTCCTTTTATAGAATTGAAGGAAGGCATCCTTGATCAAACAAGGGTTCGTGATCCAATTTCCTTCAACCATAATCCCATTGATCATCTGATTCCGCCTTTTTTGGTTGATGAGCCCATGGAAGAATTTGGAATTTTCATCCCCTTCTATATCCCATTTGACATGAGCTTTTTGAATAATATCCATTGAAGCAAACTTATCGATCTTTTCAATTTCTTGAAGAAGGATGAGGCGGTGATCATTGTCGGAAGGCATAGCGGATCCCTCATCAATCCTTTTCTCAATTGAATTAATTTCCTCAAGAGCCACGGTTTTTCTGTTTCTTTCCAACGTCTTGATGTTGTTGCTCCATTGTTTGATCTTATCCTTGAGGCGGCGAAACTTTTCATGACATTTGAGATTAGAATCAAGCAATTCCCATTCCTCTTTAATGAGGTTATCAAAACCATCTCTCAGAAGCCATGAGTTATACAATTTGAACGGAGTGGGACCAAAATCAGTTTTGTCAATATGAAGAAGGATAGGGTTATGATCAGACCATAACCTATCGAGAGCAGTAATCCGAACATCTGGGAGCCGAATAGTCACATCTTCTGAAATAAGGAAGCGATCAAGTTTACTAAGCTTAGTACCTGCTTTATTCATCCAAGTAAAAGAGCGACCACCAATAGGAAGATCGACTAAACCTGTTTCTTGTGCGTTTCTGACAGCATTCATGTCTCCAAACATAATATAGGAGCCATTATGGTGATGCATGAAGTCTGTGAGTCTATTCCATAAGGCAAGTTTAGAAACATGATCTTGTGGGCCGTAAATATTCACCATGAAACAGTCTCCCACTACATTCTTCCAATTCCCTTTGATAATAATAAACGAGTCGTCACACCAAATAGAATTCTTAGAGAACATATTGGGGTCCCATATAGAAATATGACCACCTGAGAGACCACGAGCCATACTACAAGCATAATCAAAAGCATAGTTACCCCACATAGATTTAATTCGAAATAACTCAAGACGAGTCATTTTTTATTCTTGAATCCCAAGAAAATGCACATTGTGTTTAAGGCAAAGATCCTTTATCCACATGCGTTTTCTTTTTTTCCTCGTACCACAACTATTTATTGACAAAATATTCATTTGTCAACCATGTGAATCCCTCAATAGGAACATTAATAAACAAAAAATACTAAAAATAGTTAATATAGTATATATGTCATCCAAGTATATACCTTGGTTCATTTTTAATAAAAAAACTATTTTTAATTTGTAACGTGTTGAGTACTATTTAGCTATCCATCTATATTTGCTACATTATCTCATTTTAACGAGCTTTGCATTATCTAAATGTATTGCAATTGTTGTTAGAGCTTAAGGTGTCCTTTCCCTCGCGCTATTCAGGACCAGCTAACGGGACGGCACCACAACCCGTCGTTACCAGCCGAGTTGGTCCGGTAATTTTCATTTTTCTTTTGTCTCTTTCCCTCTTTGTTAACACGATGCCACCATTTTTGCACGACGACACCACTTCATATGCGGGAAGGATGTTTTTGGTGTGGTAGGGTATTCCGGTGTTACGAGAAAAAGAGCTGTGACATCATTTTTCTCCACGGCACGATGGTACCTTATGCTCTTATGAACATTTTACTTTCTTTTTTTTTCATATAAGTGACATGCATTTATTAACTAGATGTACAAATTTTTTTAGAGAAGTGATTTTTGCACCATGTTTTTTTTGCCATACACCATTAAATTACACCGGTAATGCACACAGTACAAACCGGTGATGCATGATTAGTGGTGCATGGCAAAAAAAACATGGTGCACAAATCACCTCCCATTTTTTTAATGAGAAGTTGGTATTGGATATTTAAGATGAGCCATAAACTGGTATGTTGCTATTTAAGAGCAAAACACATCTTCATGTTGAGTATGTCAGAATAAACAACTAATTTAAATGGGTTGCAGTGGTTGTTGTATACATTAAAGAAGTTAGCTAGACCTTATTAAATGATCTAAATTTCCTACAGAAAACACTCAAGAAAATTCTATACATCAAAGGTTACCTTTGGTGAATATGAACACGCCTAACATGTGTAGCTAATATTTTTATGTACTCACAACTCATTTGACCCGTACGTAGCTAGTATTTTCTTGTAGTCACTTTACTCGTTAGAGATAAAACACAAAAACACCAGATGCGCCAATATTGTCATCTCTGAGATAAAATGCGCGAGAAGGTGTTCTGTTTCATGACAATCACTTGCATCCCACGATATGTAATTACACCTTTGATATCAACAAAATATATATGGGTTTCCAAATCTAAAAAGGATTTAAACTAGCCATGGACGGACACAAGATTTTTATAAGGGTGTTGCTTAAAATTTTTCGAGAGAGTCTTGCACAATTCTTCTTTTATCATAAGTACTAAAATTTGCATCATTAAGAAATTTTCAACTTTTTAGTTGCACCATAAAAAAAGAAAGTAACACAAATATATCATTGGGTATTACACAACAAAAAACCGCACTTTCCAAAAAAATTATATCAATGCATAGCTAAACATTAAGGAAAAGGAATAATTTGAGGCATGTTAAATCAAAACATTTACTTATTGAGCAGGGCCGTCTTTATATTTTTGAATTTTTTTACGGCCTTGAACGAAATTACATAATGAAGATATTCGAGAAGAAATGTTATATATGAAGTGTCACTATTTATAAGTTATAATGAATTAGTTATTAAAACATATATATTAACGAGACAAATTTTGGGGTATCTAAAAATATTTGGAGCCCTGTGCGGTCGGCGACCTCACACATCCTCAAAGACGGCCCTGTTATTGAGTGGGTCAAGATGGTCCATTGAGGATCAAGATGGTTGTAACAATGTCAACGGCAAATGTTGAGTTGTGTAAAATATCGTAGCATTACGATTTTGGATGGATATTTTATCCTTGAAACATGATGTTTTAATACTTCCATGATTGCTAAGTGATGGTTGGACCACTTACGAGTTTAGTATGAGTGAAAGAAAATATTAACAACATTCGGAAACATTGGGGAAATCAAGGTGGTTATCATAGGTCTTTGGGTAGTATGTGACCTAGACTTTAAATCAATGAGTAGAGACCGAGGAGGGCCACGGTCCTCCCAAAACTTTTAAGTTTTACTTATATTTGCTCTGAACATCTTAAACTAACTAATCTCGACCCTCCCAATATATTCACTCAAGTTCCGTCTATGTTACCCGCTAAAGGCTCATTAAAATTTAAATCATTGTGACCAATAGCAAGTCCTTTGAGAATATGAAGTCTACGTTCATGTAAATAATATCTCCCAAGTTGTAATGTGTTGCGGCGGAGCTATTTTTTCTCGAATAATTTTTTTTTTTACTTTTTTGGCGTTTTTTTTTTTTGGATTGCGTTTGGCGGGCTATTTTTTAATATTTTCTTTATTTGTATGATTAGGGGAAACAACATTTTGCGTTAGGACGGGCTAATTTTTTCCACACGCTCTCGCTGCGAGCGCGATTTTGGGACCGTTTTGTAAATTTTTTTACAGGATTTTTTGTATAAGAAATATCGTAAGCTAGTTAAAGTGAGGGTACGTTTTGTTATTTTTTTTTACTTAGGGCCAGGACTTTTAGGCTATTTTGGGCTATTTTTTTGGCTAATTTTTCCCGGATAATTTTTTTGTACGATTCGGCGAATTTTTTTTTGCGTTGGGACGGAGTTAATTTTTTCCGAATATTTTCTTTTTTGGGACGGTTCGATATACTTCTTTTTTGGCGATGATGTAAAAAAAGTTGTGAACAATAAATTTGACGGGTTTTTTTTGTTATTTTTTTAGGGATTTTTGTGTAATGAAAAATTCATAATAGTTAAAAGTTGGGGTCGTTTGTATTTTTTTTTACTTTGGGTCAGATTTTAGGCTAATTTTGGGCTATTTTTTTTTTTTTTTACTTTGGGCCAATTTTTATGCGAATTTTAGGTTAGTTTTTTGGTATGAGTTTTATGCCGTAAATGTAGCACTGTAGCGTACGTAGCAAGCAACAGTGTCAAAAACGACAGTGTATTGTCGAAAATGTGTATTTCTAGTAATATTTTTTTTTTATATGGTTATGTGTTGGGCTCATGTTTAAAGTTTTGTTTTTTTTTTATTTATGGGTTATTTTAATATAATGAGTTGTACGGTTGTGACCATATCGATTATTTTAAAGTTATTATTGGTATTCGAAATGTTTCCGCGGGATATTTTTTTTTTTTGATTAAATCGGAAACTTTTGTAATTTTTTTTTCCCTTCCTACTTTGTGCATACAAAATTAAAAAAAAAAACAAATTAATTTTAAAAAAAAACAAAATAGAGCTAGCCAAAATGATGAGCTTATTATGTAGCACTGTAGATCCACTATCAAAACCGATAGTGGATTTGTCCGTGAGTGTGTAAATATATTAGATCTCCAAGTTGTAATGTTTAGTTCAGATTCTTAGCTGGTATCCTAAAGGATCTGGTACCACGTCATGGGGGAGGTTATACATGTTGAATACTAAGTTGTAAAATGTGATGAAGTTGTGTCATATATATACCATGCGTATAAGCTATTTTTGAGAGCGTGCAATTGCTTGCTACATATGTTGGTAAACTCAGTAGCCAAGCGGCTTTGTTTAATTTGGCATAATTTGTTGTAAATGTATGAAGCCTATGGCAACGTTTCAGCAAGGTGGTAGTTTTTGATAAATTACTTTCTTTTAGGTCGTTTTTTGACCTTTAAATATCTTACAACCTAAAACCCATAGATGGTTTTATTGTGTGTAAATTCGGCACAAAAATAAACATGCAGTCCTTCTCGCGGTTAGGGGTGAGCAAAAGAAACCGAAACTGAACCGAAAACCGAAAAAATCGAACCGAAAAAACCGACCAAAACTAGAAACCGATGGTTCGGTTTTTAATTTTTCAAAAACCGAAAAATTTCGGTTCAGTTTCGGTTTTGTTCCAAAAACCGAACCGTAAAAACCCAACCGAGCCGAACCAAACCAATTTTATAATAATATATAATTAATGTAATATAAATAAATAAATAATAAATCAAAATTTTAAATTTATATTTATTTTATGGATGAAATTATAATATATGTATTATGTTAATGTTTATATATGTCTTTGTCGTGTACGTATGTTTACTTGATAATATATCGTTACATATATGACAATGATTATACTATGTGTATTTTCACATCCACGTGTGTTTCTCTCATTTATATGTGTATAATTGTATAATTTTGTCTAAACATTATTAGGCTAATATTGACAAAAAATTTTTTATAAAAATAACCAATTTTTTTTATGTAAAACAAGTTTATTAATATAAATTAGCCACAACCAAATATAAACGGTTTGAAACTAAAGAAACCGAAAAACCGAGAAACCAAAAAAACCGAACCGCCAAAAATCAAGCGGTTTCAATTTTTGGTTTTATAAAAACCGAATATTTCGGTTCGGTTTCGGTTTTAGCCAAAAACTGACCCAAACCGAACCATCTACAATAATCATGGCAAAAATCAAATAGGCAAACTTTTTCATAAACGAATTAAATTCAAATTTACTCTAAAGAATTGAGAGAGATTAAAAAATGGGGACCGAATTGAAGAGCCGCAAGTAAACGATAACCACCTGATTTATTTAGCTAAAACAAATAATCAAATTCGGTCTAGCTAAATAAACCCTTAAGCTCCCCGCCTCATGAGATAAACCGGTACCAAAAAGTAAATCACAATGAAAACATAAATCTGTTAACAACAATTAAAGTTACCAATTTGCTATAATACTAAACCTTTATACTACGTGGCCCAAATAAAATCAAATGAAGTCCAAGAGCTATGTCGCAAATCCACAGATCAAGTAATTCAAAATAGGGCCCAATTTTAATAACAAATGAGGTCCAATTCAAATTAAATAGCTAACGTAGCAGCTTAAAAGGACGAGTAACAAAGCATACATATAAACTAAACTAATAAGCCAGAACCATTAAGCATATGCGAATAAGCCTCGACACGAAAATCAGTTATGATATCAATTTCCATAAGCTAACTCAACATCAGATTATGCATTTAAACAATTCAAAAATGAAACAAAACTAAATTCTAAACATCGAATAAGCACTAGAAATCTTAATGAAACAAATGACTATTTAAGCACTACTAATAAGCAATCAAAAAAGCACTAATAAGCATATGAGAACAGCAACAAGGAAGTCGAATAAGCTAAAAGCACTTAAAACACCTTAAATGACAAATCGATTAAGCATTTAAGCTCTCAAAAGTTGATCAAACACTTTAAGCCTAAACTGAACCAAATAAGATGTTCAAAAGCTTATCTTAACAGAAAATATGAGCTCCTAATAACACTAAGATGATATAAACACGTTAATAAGCCGGATCCAAGCTTATTAGAGCTTATTAACTCGAAAAAATGCTTAAAAACATTTTAAATTGAATCGAATAAGCTTTGACAGCTTATAGGAGTAATTTCTTAAGCTTTTAAGAATTTTTGATATTAATAAGCCGAAAAAATAAGCACTTATACAATAAGCTAGCACGAAAAGTAAAATAGACTAAGCTGATTACTAACGAGTCCCCGTAGGCAGTCAAGATTGACATTAGCTGCTAGGCACTAAGGAATCAACTAAGAAAGAGAGAGATATCTCTGCTATAGAATGTTTGCTCGACTGATCAAGCTTACAATAATCCAGTATGCAATATCTAGCTCTAATATCATTATGCCTGTGTCCTCTCCACTCTATCCACCAACCCCTCACCTGCCTGTACCCACCTAAAGAGCAGCTAAACATACTTACACGCAGAAAGTATTTAAATAAGTCGCTATTACTCACTAGTGTGAAAATTGAGATCGCCTTCAGTGAATTAGACGATGCAGGTATGTGATGACTCATATACTATTAAGTGTTATAGTTTTAAGTTTAACAACGTTCCTTAGTAAATTCGCTTTGTATACTAGTCGATATATTTATGAATTGTAAGATATGTCACTTATATGTAACCAAAACATCAACATTAACCCCCAAACACATGAACTCCTAAACCCTAAAAACATACACCCTCATGTAACAACCCGTACACACACTCCCCTTACGCATCCCCCCTCAACGAGCGCCACGTCGTCCGTCATACATATATCTCCCCGCCGCCCCCCGCTCCACCCCCCCCCCTCAACTCCAGTTGTGCGTGTGACTCCGTGTTCTTGACGAGGGAGGTGAGATGAGAGGGGGGCTCTTTTGTATAAACATATTTTTGCCTATTTAATTCGGTGTTTGATGAGCCAATGATTGCTTAATTATTTAACGTCACACGAATAGCAAGAGAAATAAGTTGTTCCTTAGAAAGCCGTGATCTTTGTACACGTGGACTTATGTATCAGATTTCAATTGTACGGCAGGCAATTATTGTCCATGTGATCAAATATCTTGCAAAGTTTTTGACGATATTTGAAGTGATTACTAGCTCAGGCCACATGTTCAATTTATTATTGGTCTCTTCATTTGATAGTGGGTTGGCACATGTATTTTGTGAATTAATTCCCACGCACGTGATGTGCCATTTTATACAAGATTTGCAATTTGGTTTATAATGGGCTTTTAACTTTAAAATGGGCCTAGTTAATAATGAGCTGGCCCAGCCCATTTAAATGGGCTACGGGCTGGCTCAATAAATTTGAGGGCACCGCTGGACTCGTTTTCTCGTGCTCTTTCTGATCCCATGCTCGGTTTTGTCCGATTTTGTCTTTATTTTTGTCATTTTCTTGATATCCGTACCTGACTTACTTAAACACAAAATAAACAATCATATATTGCAATTTTTTATTATGTTTTTTGTCTTTTGGGTTCTGTTTTTCTAAGGTAAAAAAGTTTGTTTATATTAAATAATAAGCAAGTACCAAATTCTCACATATAAAGTATTGTCGTGTCCTCACGCAATGTAATAAATACACGTTCAAAACTAAGGATTCCAATCCCTCCAAACTAATCACTTTGAAAAGTAGCAAAGTGCCCATCTAAAGGAATTAAGAAATCAATAGTTAAGAAACGCCCCTTTTTTCATTTTCAACATTTTTCCATTTTTATGATTTTTCATAATTTATGACTTACAACTTATTCATGTGTGACATAATGTATTGCTTTCATTATTCATTGATAACTTTTATGATCATGGAACAAAAGCACAAAAAGTGTCTGAAAAGATAAATTCATCGTCCCCGATTTTCACCTCTCCAAGCCAAGCCTAAAAACAAGATCATTGCAAAATACAAGTTATGATGCTAACACTACTCATAAAAGATAATTATGTACTTACTTGTCCTCTCTTATTCCTAATTTTGTATCTCAAGATTTTATTTAAGTCATATACCCGAAGGCTCTTTAAGACTTTTATTTCGATACTTATTAATCCAAAAATAAAGCGTAACCGTAAAGTCGCAATAATTAGCTTCTAGCCATTTTTAAAAGAAAACAATGTCATCAAGATTAAAGTCCACATCGAGGCGACCAAATTTTTGGCTTGTTATTAGGTACTTATGGCAAGGGTATCATTCATGGTATATACCCGAAGGTCTTTAAGACATAATGGACGCAATCTTATTTGCACTATATACCCTAAGGCTCTTTAAGGTACAAACAAGATAACTTTATTCATTCCATATACCCTTAGGCTCTTTAAGGAATGCTTAAGCAAAAATTAGCACAATATTCTCCATATACCTTTAGGTCCTTTAAGAACATGAATAGCTATATTCTCTCTTATTAGATTCTACTTACCCCAGAGTATACCCTAAGGCTTCTTTATCGGGTAAGCAAAAACTATTTATTAATGTGATCCCTTTAGTATGCAAATTAAGTATTCTTATGTGTACTCATTTTAATCACAAGGATCTAAAGAAACTTATATTAACTAATTAATTAACAAAAACCAGACAACTCTATTTATTAAACAATTATATATAAAGGTGAAACAAGTAATGAGGAGAAAAGCCACAATAACACTTTTGAGCCTTGTACGAGCATATCTCAAACTGTAGTTGCTCTATAGGCTATGACGATTTACATATACTTTTCTAATGACTAAGCGTTATGTATGGAGATAATGTACTATCCTATCAGTGATTATGTAGTGTTGTTTTCTCAAATGTGATGCAAAAAGAGAGTGTAAGAAGATCAATGTCAAGTGAACTGTTGTTCATATGTTACTCAATATCAGACAATGTATTCTCGATATTTTCATTAATGTAAAGTAACCACATCCGTGATATAGTTGTACTGTGACTACTAGCAACGATTGGACTATATCCATTTCCACATGATGGACACAACGTTTATTATAGTCCACACGGAGACGGGGACGCGAAGCGTTTGTTGACTACCTCGCATAGACTCTCTCAGCATCAGTTGGCAGATAGCGTAAGATAATTATCACAAAGTTCTCTTGCAACGTGAGGCATACGGATTCCTCGACAGTACTCCTAGTAGTTTCTATAAGTCTTTCGACGATGCTCCTTGTCTCTCTAGAAACCCACCCAGTGTCCCATAAGTTTAGTTATACTTGGCCGACTCGTGTGTTTTTGATGAGTTAATGTCAATATGTTAGAGGAGTTGAAAGCGCGTATGGAGTTGATGTAAAAGAGTGTCCGGATGGTCTAACAGATTGGTAGCCTTTACTATTGCCTCTAACCTTTGAATGCTATCAAAGCCCACATACTCGTGAACTATGAGTTGAGTAGTCATAATCTAGTGATATGATGTTTATCTGAATCTAGCAGTTGATGTTCGCTATATGTCAAACTACTGAATTACTCCCTGCAGAATGATGGATTGTGTGATTTATGACTATGACTCTTTCACTTCTCTCTCAGATTTTTGAGTGTGTTTACTTTGTCGTAGTCTTGCTAGGATTGTTTGGAGTCATTTTTATACCGGAAGAAGAATGAGTTCGATGTGTGTTGAATGTTCTGACGCTCAGTAGTGATATCGGTGCAGTTACTACAGAGTCAGAACGCACTCGATACGTAGCAGACCATGCTGCGGTGAGAACGCCATACACAGATTCTAGTCCGACTAAGCTCGCTCCCCCAACCCCCCATCATCTCTGACTACGCACACCACTACACCTCACGTTACATTCTCTCAATGTGAGACTCGTCACCCCCATACTAATTCCCCTCTCATATGTGCCATATTCCAAGTCATTCACGCGTTCTACTCTCCTCCCGCTATTGCTAGAATCTAAGCTTCCTCATCTCTCCACTCCCACCCCAACTAGTCTTTGCGTATCGTTATGACTAATCTTCTTCCCTTGCAAAAGAATCGAAAACCGTATCGAAATCTATTGTGCTAGCTTTCCTTTGATATAGAAGCTGTATGGAATTTAGTAGAAATAAGCTCTCGTAAGTACAGGTGCACACAATAGTCACTTGATGCAATCATGTATGAGCCTTCAAAGCTCTATGTCACGGCGATCTTCTGAGTCATAATCTCTACAATCTCTTACCAGCAATGAACGACTCGAGCAATATGAGAAGAAGATAGCGTGAAAGTGGTCCCCTTCAGCTTATTCCTCAATCTTAGCTTACATAAGCTAAGTATATTAGAGAACTGGCTATGAATTTCCTTTGTTTTATGATATACACTGAGATTCGTTACGAGTCTTTGATCTTATCGACTCCAGCCACTCCTTCTAGAAAAGCTTCAGACAAAGCGGCGAGAAGCAGTAGAGTCGTGATGAAGATAAGTGCTGTGATCGGGGAGCTGCATGAATCTTCATCTATGACGATTTCGTAGGACTGTAGTTCAACTATCACTCTAAAGCCAATGAACCGTTCCCCCCCCTACTAACCACCAGCGGAGAGCAGAGCATACACCCACATTTACAAGATCAGCCATGCCCCCCTCGCCCCCCAGCACGTGACGGTGAAGTGTAATGAGATATCGGCCGGTTAGATACCGGTGGGATGCAACGATGGTATCTTCATGCTACACAATACGAGTAGAAGATTTACCTGGTCGGGAAGTAAGGAGGCTATCCAATCTACCTCTCTGTGAGTAGTGATGAAGCAAGAAAGGATCCTATTGGGAGTCCAACTATGAGACTTGCTTTCTCCAAATGCAGAGGATCGTATCCGTTTATCTTGGAGCTCATCCTCCGAACTGGTAAATTCACAATTTGTCCACACCATACACCAGCTATGAGAAATGTAATGACGATCCTCTACTGCTCCCTCAAAAATGTGAGGAGTACACCGTTCCACGCCCCCCCCTCCCCCGGAATCCGCAGGGTTGTCCATACACTCCTATCTGCCTATCCCTTTCGGCTTCACCCTGGCTTACCCCCCTATCTTAAATATAGAACTCATTCTATCGCCATACCCCGGATGAGATTATGTGTGAGCGAGTTCTATCGTGCGTGCGAACACTCTCCTCATGATTATTAAAGTCACTCCTATCGGAAGGAGGAAATAGGATTGATCGAAAGATTCAAAGATGAACAGAATCATATTTTAAGAAGAAGAAAAATCTGAATGGTAGGGTACTACCTACTTACTACCACTAATATTTCTTTAATATGATCGTCATCGAGATTGAAAACTTCATAATCTGGAAGAGAATAACAGAATGGAATAGTGGGTACTGCCACTTCCTATTCTCTTCCAACTATTCTCTTCCAAATTAAAGCAGAAAGTTTTAGATTCGGGTGAAGAATTATCAAAGGTGTTAGTCTCCTCCAAGAAAAGGTTTAGAGATGTGGAGGAAGACTTGGTCATAACATCGGAAGATGGAGTGTGATTATCTTTTAATGCTTCGATGTTAGCAATAAGAAGATTGACATTCAACAATTTTTCACGAAGGATATCGTCTTTGATTGTTAGAAGAATATCGGTATCAATCCCTCCAACTTTAGGGATAACAATCTCCACCACCTCTAAGCTGACGATCTCAGCATCAGGAGGTGATGCATCGACATAATCGATATTCTCATAAGAATCGTCATCACTCGAAGAATAATCATTGTTGGAATCGATGATAGTCTCAGAATGTTCTTTGAAATCTTCAAGAGGGGTAGGATTGTTACAAAGAGGCACATCACACACACTGTTAGGAATACCCTCAGACTCACTTGGGGTCGGGACAAGGTTCTCAACACTAGACTTTATTACTTCGTCCGATTCCGTTGCTGGAATAGTGTCAAGATGCTCGTCCCCCATACTTAGAGAGTTAACTGGTCCTTGGTTGGTAAGACGGGTGCGATTGCAATGGTATAGTCCTCGTCATCATCGTAGCAAATGGGAATCTTCCAATATCGATCTTTAGCCGCTTGCTCTTTCGCAATTCGCTTTTCTTCTTCCTTCTTTTGCATATATTGACCAACCATATCACATATGGATGTCATTTGCTCCATAAGCTTGTTTTGAGAATTGAGAAAGTCATTTTGAGCATTGAAGATTGGATGATTGACGGTATATTGCGGGGGTTGAAATTGGTCAAAACCAAAAGAATTATAATCATAGCAAGAATTTTGCTCATGATAATAGTCTTCATTCATCGATTGACATTGAAAATCATGAAAATCTTGCGGGAAATTTAAGTCTTGATTGTAACACGGTTCCGGATAGATAAACGAAACTTGAGGTGTACAATAGTGACCATAATTCCGTAGCAAGGGTGTATTGAGTGTTCTCATACCGTGCATAACCCCAACACCTCCCACCAAACGTTTTGAATCTCTTAGGAATCTTGAGTACGGAGTTGAAAAATTAATTGGTGTTCCATTTCCAACAATACAATAAAAACAAACTCCATCATATTCATTACAACCACATTGTTGGCACGTACCCAAAAGACATTGTTGTTGCAAACTTTGCAAATTTTGTAGGATCTCATTATGGTTTTGTTTGTAGCATGGTTCCAGATTAGAGATAATCAAAATTTGCGGTGGACAATTGTAACCATAATGAGCACCCTTCCTACAAGACTTACAAGTACATCGTTGACTAAAGATATCATCTAACGAATCCCCATATTCGTAACAACAATGATGGTCGATTAGTGGAAGACTTTGTGAAGAATTTTGACTGGGGTCTTGATTGAAGACGAATGGCTCTTGAGGTGCACTAACAATGTTA
>BQNB010083370.1:0-29054 GCA_026074375.1 Tanacetum coccineum
ACTTTTTAAAATTGTCGATCTAAATTTAACTTAAAATTAAGCACAATCACTCTAATTGAATAATTGTTGGGAGCGAAAAGTGGTCAAGTCATAGTTATAAGTAGTGTTAGCATCTTTACTTGCACTTAGCGGTGATTTCGTTTCTACGCTTAGCTTGGGGCTAGTGAAATATCGGGGACGATGAATTTATCCGTCAAGACATCCGTAGACTATTCTATGGGCGCTTCTCATTATATGATCCTAGTGTTGATAAAATAAAGGAAGTCAAACATGTAGTTAAGAAAAGAAAAAGGAAAATTCAAAAATATTAGGGATAGTTAGTGTACATATAAAAAAATGGTGAAAACGGGACTTGTCGAAGCTTTTGATTCTTTAGTTTCCCTTGACGAACACTTTGCTACTTTTCAAAGTTATTAGTCGAGGGGGATTGAGATTCTTAGTTTTCGTAAATATTTACTTCATAACATTGCGTGAGGACACGGCAATACCTTAGTATGGGGGATTTTGGT
The DNA here is from genome assembly GCA_026074375.1 of Tanacetum coccineum. Lineage (NCBI taxonomy): Eukaryota > Viridiplantae > Streptophyta > Magnoliopsida > Asterales > Asteraceae > Tanacetum > Tanacetum coccineum. Next base: position 510 of record BQNB010083370.1, read on the forward strand.
ATGTGCTTAATTACACATACCTTTTACCTTTAAAAACGAGCTAAAATAACCAAAAACGGACTTAAAATGCCAAATATATGCTTGTTTTGCTACAATGTGTATGCAGGGGGGGGGGGGAGGAACGATAACTAAGAAAAGGACGAAAAACAAAGCAAAACGACAAAACCAGACCGGAATGGAAAAGACTGTGAAAGACAAAGCCAAATCGAAGCCGAAAAGTCAATCAAGTCAAAAAGTCAACAGAAAAGTCAACTGGTCAAAGTCAAAGTCAACCCCGAAGTTAAAAAGCCAAAAGTCAAAGAAATATAAGTTTAGGGACTGAAATTGTAAATCCCTAAACTTATACTTAAAGAAGAAAAGAGGAAAAAAAGAAGAGAAGGGCCATATTGCCAATTGAGCAAAGTTACACTCCAAGGGCCCAAACTGCCATGTCCATAAACTTGTATACACCAAGGACTTATGTTGCAACTAGCTATATAACTCTTGGGGACTTGTTTTGCCAAGTCCCCAAAGTTATATAACCACAAGGACCTACGGTGAAATAGAGATTATAACTATGAGGGGCCAACTTTGCCAAATTACCAAACCCACACCCTGTCACTCTCTTTTTCATAACTTCCTTTCCCGCCAATGGTTTTCCCCCCCAAAACACAATCACGGGTTTGTCACCCCATTTTTACCCTGTAGATTACCACCACCACCATGGGTAATCAATTCCCCCCCCCTCCACTACCTTTCCCAGCTACAAATGTGCCAAGTTGGCAATCCCACACCTCCCAAGGTTCATTTCGACGACCAAGATGACTTGAACAAGTATCAAGAAAGATCAATGGCCAAGATGGAGGCTGTGAACACTCTCTACAACAAACAGAACACAGCCCCTTTAGTGTGGTTCAAAGAAAACACAAGTTAAAGAAAAAGGAAAAAGGAAGACCCTAGTTGTATTTTTTTTGCAATAAAAGCCTTTAAGCTCATTGTGGCAAAAGTCAATTTTATTATGTATGTCGTTTTAAGTGTAGTCTTAAAAGTAGTTTATAAGTGTTTTTAAGTTAACTCTCTTATCATTTGTAATTCTCAGTTTTATAGAAAAAATTAAGCTATTTTTACTCAATAAGCTCTCAATAAGCTCATTTGAGCTTATTCTTGTTAATAAGCTCAAACTCAGTTTAAAACTTGTTAAAAGCTATTAAATACTGTTTTCAATTCATTTTAGTTCATAATTGCTCATTTGATTTCAAGTTTGGAAGCTTAAGGAGTAATAAGCTAACAAAAGCTTATTGAGCTTTTAAGCTCAGGTTTAGAGGCAAGGTGCCATTAAGATTTGATTTTTAAGCCACTCACTCAGATAGAGTGGCTTTGGTTCTGAGACAACAAAAAAACCAAGGTTTCATTTCTAAATTTTCATTTAGCTTAATTTTTAGCTTAAGGCATTAGCTTATTTATTTTTAATTCCTGTTCAAATCTTTGCAAACTCATTTGTTTAGACTTGTTATTTATATGTTTTAAGTTTTCATTGAAAAAATGTGTGCAATCTCAGTTTATAACTTAAAACTGCCAAGTTAGTGTAATAAGCTAGCTGAGAAACTAGCTTATTTTTCTTAATAAGCTAGGACTTTTAGTGTTTAAGTAGTTCAAATAGGTTAGTATAAAATGGAGTAGATATAAGGTTTTGTCAGTTTAAGCTTTAAAAATAGATTTTAGATAAAAAATTAATTGGACAGTTAGACTTAAAGGGTGTTTGGCATAAGCCTAAAAACGGGTCAAAATGGTTTTGACTTTGGGTTAGGGTCACTTAGTCAGTTTAAGCACAAGTTTTAAGCTACTTTTAAGCTGTTTTTAAAACATTTTTAGTTGGAAAATTGTTTTTCAAAGGTATAAAAACCTTCTTTGAAACTGTGAGACTTTTAAGAGACACCACAAGTGCTTATTTAGTTAAGCACTTGTGGTTTGAGTTTAAGCATTAAAAGAGTGTGTTTTGTGTGTCTAAAAAAGGCTGTCAAAAGCCTTTTGTCTTTTGACTTTGGTAAGTCAAAGTTCACCAAGGTTTTAGTGTCACAGTTTTTAAAAACCCAAAGACCTTTTTCACTATCAAAAATAAGCAAGTAAAATTGATTTTTAAAAGCTCAAAATTTGTGCACAAGCTGTTTAGCTAGAGCACTCAATCTGTTTTAGCTTATTTGTGTGTTTAGAGCTTATTTGACAGCTTAAAATAAGCTGTCAAATAAGCCCTTGAGATTTGCCTTAAAGCTCCCCTGGTGCAAAGGGGAGACTTTAGGCTTATTTTTCTCAGCCATTAAGAGCATTTAAGCCCAAGTTTTTGGCTTATTTTAAGAGCTTATAAGCTCTTGTATAAGCTTGTTGAATTTCAGCTTTTGAAAAGCTCATTTGCTAGCTTATTTTTAAGCTCAAATGAGCCCCTTGACTGTTTTTAGCCTAAGTTAAGTGTAGGGGGTGCTTATTTCATTCCTGGTTGATTTAGCTTATTCCATAAGCTAAATTTGTTTTCTAGTAGCTTTTTAGGAAAGTATACTTAGTTTTTGTGCTTATTTACCTTTTCCTAGCTTATTTGTCCAAATGACTTAGTAAATATAATTTTGTTTTATGCTTTAGTTTAGTTTCTCGTCACAAATAGTGTTACAGCCTTAATTTAACTTTAAACTTTTTAGTTCTTTTTAGCTTACTAGGTTTAGATTACCCCCTTTTGCTTATTTTTTCTAGTCCTAGCTTATTTGTCCCCAAAGTGCCCCAAGACTTAGCTTTTTCTAGCTCTTAAGCCTTTTAAGCCAAACTGTCACTTTTAAGCTTATTTTTAAGCTTATTTTTTTTTTCCCAGGGGTTTCGTAAAAACGTTGTAGATATGCCAAGTTGTTAAGCCCCACGAGCTTAACAACTTTGCTTCTTTGAGTTTTCGAAAAAAAAGGGGAAAGACAATTGGCCCGGGTGAGCAAGACTCGAACCCGGGACCAATCGATACAGTCCCCCTTTATAACACTCCTTACCACTGCGCCCTTGGGTCTTTTTCGTTAAAGACTCAAGGGCTTTACTATATAAGGGTGTTTTGGCTTAAATAGCTTATAAGCTGTGATCAGCTTATTCGGGCTTATTTTTTTAGCCAAATTTGCTTTTCTTATTTTTCGTAGGTTATTTATAAGGTAAAGAATTTTTAGTAAATTTTTCAGAATTTTTCGAAATCATTTAATATTTTTTATAATTTAATTTCGTTAAAAGTTTAATTAATTCATAAAAAATACAAAAATTATCAAAAAAATATTTTGCTTTTTTAGAAAATTTTATTTTATCATATAGTTTGTAGGAAAAATATAAAAATTTTCGTAGGATCATTTTTACAATTTTTTACTTTTTAAAGAACGGTCCGGGTGCGGGATTTTGTCTTGACTCGTTTTTGGGTCAAACGAACTCCGTTTTCGGTCTAGTCTTTTTCATTCTTCGTTATTTGTCCCATAGAGTAGTTTAGAAGTGAAAAATTCTTCGTAGGGTTATTTTTAAAGATTTTAGGTTTTTCCCCCTTTGTTCGGGATTCGGGCTCTCGTTTTCTGGTTTAATTTCGTAATTTCTAGGTTTTTCTTAAACGTTTTTGTTCGTTATCATCTAATTTGACTTTTCCACCTTCTCAAATCAATTCCTTCCTTCAAACTCAAATCTTCGATTGTATCGATTTTCCAGTACAGCCTCGTTGGGGATAAACGACCCGGGAACACTCTATACTACTTCTCGGTTATATTGATCTTGTTGATTTTTAGACTTATATATATATATTATATTTTATTAGTTCTATATATATATTATATATAATTATAATATATTTATATACTTTAATATTTTTATATATATATTTCCATATATATTATATATAGTGTAAATATCTTCAATCAGGGAGCATTAAAAATGTTCCTAATGCGGCTTGCTAATAATTGGACATTCTTTCCCTGAAAGCAGTTATATTTGAATCAATTGATATCCAAAATATCAAGAGATTTAATATTTTTTATAAGAGGAGAAAATGTGATTAAAATATATGGCTAATAATGTGATTTTTAAGATCTCAAGTGTACGCTAACCCACATATGTGCTAAACTCTTTCGATTAATCGATGCACGTATGAAGGGGGAGCAAATGGTTACGTGTTTGGCAGAAATGTGGAAGTACCAAACACCGACCATTTATATTACTGTATTGGAGTTATAAGGTGGTTAAGTTTAGGTATTCATTCCCATGATCTAGCCAGAACCAGAGGGATCTAAGTAGCCCTTAGGTATGAAAAAAGGAGTAAAAGTAAGAATAAGGGAAAAGTGCCGACTGAGATGGAGCTAGTACTGGAACAAACCCAACAAGGTACTAGTTATGAAGTCTCGGTAAGCGTTGAAGGGGTTAAAGAATTAAAAAGAAAAGTTAAGATAAATGGTGAAAAGAAAGAAGCCCTCCTTACATTTAGGCAGAAACCGGGTCAATACATCTGCTGTCAAGAATCACAAAGATGATTGCTGACATTGAAGACTAATATCATGGACCCAGTGATGCAATGCACAACCCTCCTTAGCCACTTAAAATCTCTCAAAAGATTTCTGTTTCATTTCTCATAGAGATTACACGCATTTCTATCAACTTTCTCACTTCGAGTTAGTTGGTATTGAAAAGGTGGCAGTCTGCTCCAACCTCTGATCACTAAAACCAAAGTGCACTATTAAGTCTAGAGCCAAAAGAGATCATCCATAAATCTCATTAGGACACTTGTCAATATTATGGTTGCTATCTCACACAATGTGAATAACGAGAAATATATAAAGAGTCCTACGCGTTATTCTTGTTATTTTGCCAAAACATTAGAGTGATACTCAAGTAATCACAATGAAGATGGAAATCCTGCTTGAGCTAACATCAAACAAGCTCATGGTAGGTGACTTGTGCGTTTTCTCTACGAACAAGCATTGAAACTAGAAGAACAATGGTGCGATTCTGAATGGATCAAACCTTGTTCCGGTATTTGAAATTACCGATTGATGTGAACTTTTGAAATGCTTAAACACTCTCGATGTGTCACAAAACACCTTTATCCAAGTGATACATGATTGGATTTTAAATCGATTTTTCTATTTTAACAGAGAGAAGTGATCACTGGTTTCACTCTTATCCTGTTGTTCTACTTTGAGAGTTCCAGTAATGAGAAATGCGGTTTGATGAATCTAATACATATGTGTTTAGAAGATTCGATACTTCAACGGAAAATCCGGTCAAAAGAGATTCTTCTTAATTGATCTACCTGATCACAGGTCGATGTCTCCCGGCTTCACAGGTTATCTCCAAACAGGGCGGAATAACAAAGCTATATTCGCCCCCCGCTTTATTGCTAACTGTTTTAATGCAGTATACTTAAAGATGGAGGTGAAGGTACCTGGTTCTAGCTGGACTTACATATTCATAGGCCACCATGTTCATACTCGACCGACATTTATAAAGATACCATGAAAGCTCAAGTACATGTTTCAAGACTCCCGTTACTCTGATACCGTACGTCCTTCTTGAAGCGACGAAGTGTTAAAGTTAAATAACTTCAAGAAAGATGCAATATTAAAGCTTTTCAAGTTGACAAATCAAGAAAGGTATGAGCATGTCGGTCTAAAAGTCACAAGTTCACAAGATGGCAAAGTTTACGAGAAGGCAAAAAGAGATTAGCTTGGTGATGATCTCACAGGGATGTCAAATTCACATATTAACATTTCAGTCAAGCTAAAGGAACAAGCTCAAGCCTAAAGTTAATGATAACTACATCAATTCACAAGTTAACGATTGAAGTTAAAGACTACGAGCTCAAGACTAAAGTTAAAGCATAGTATGCTAGGTTGAAGTCTTTTTAAATTGGAGTGACCTCCCTTAGTGGGAGATTATTATAAATACAAAAAGTATCAGTCACTTCCAATAATAGTTAGTCAAAGCCCGTAGTTTGTCCAATATAATGATAGTAATCTAATCGGGCCAAAAGGCCCATGGAAAGCCCACAAGCTAACCATAGGCCGGCCAATGGGTTGTATAAATACCCTCTCCATGCCTTGGAGAGGGTGTTGGTTGTTCATTTGTTTCACACACTTAATGCATTTTCTTTCATGTTTACTTTCTCTCTCTAAAATGTTCATCCAACCACTCTCTCTCTAAAACCACCTCTCTTTCCCTAACCTTGTATGTTATTAGATATCTTTCAAAATGGACGCTGTTATTCAACAGTTTTCAGTCGACAATCAATGTTTAAAAATTGCTAAGAAAGAATTACTTTTTGAAAATGATCAACTCTTGCCTCAAATCATGTCTCAAGAAGTTCTTTTAACTGTGATGAATTCTATGTCTTTGATTGGTAAATCTATGAATTTGGATGGAAAGAGAAAATAAACTTGTAATCTTGAGGCCGAGCTTTTGAAATCACAAAATGCGTTTATTAATCTTTTAAAAAGGTACTCACAACTTGAAAAACATTGTATTTCTCTTGAAGCATCAATACAACTTAATCAAGAAAATTTTCAAAAAGATGGATCTTGTAATAATCAAAATGCTCTTGAAATTCTAGAATTTTTAAAAAGAATGATTTGAAAGATCAGACTCAAGACAAAGTCAGTACCATTTGTAAGTTGAAGGATATTATAAAATCAATGAGAGAAAAGTCCACAGAAGAGAATGTCAAGTATGATTATTGTGATATAAAGACTAAAAATGTGGAACTAGAGAATAGTGTGGCAAAATTGCTTTTAGAAAATAAGCGTCTTTGTAATGAAATTAATCATGTTAAACAGGGTTTTAAAGAGTAGTATGACTCAATTAAAAAGTCACGTGTTCGTTCTAAAGACCAAAGTGACTCTTTAATTAATAAACTAAACTTAAAATCTGCAAAGAATGAGGATTTAAAAGCTCAAATTCAAGATAAGGTTTTTGTGATCACATCTTTGAAAAACGATTTACGAAAGTTAAAAGGAAAAGAAATTGTTGATATTGCTGCACAAACACCATCTGCTCACACTATTGTTCTAGGCATGTTCAAGCTAGATGTAGAACCTTTAGCTCCTAGGTTATTGCAAAATAGGGAAATGCACATAGCATACCTTAAGTATACTCAGGAACAAGCTGATATTCTTCGGGGAATAGTCGAACAAGCTAAAGAAAAACAACCTTTAGATAAAGAGTTAGACTTTGCTGTAAGTATGCGACGATTTCAAGAGTTACTTGTATTGTTCGTGATTACTTGCCCTTAATGCGGATCAACTTAGAGAGAAAAAGGTTGCTGTCACACCCAAAAACAAGGTCAAGAAAGTTAGGTTTACGAAACCTCTCACATCCTCAAGCAACAGTAAACAGGTAGAGTCATCAAAATCATTAGATTCTAACACATATGTGTTGTCTTCCTACTCAGGATTACGTTTGACTAGTAACTGGGATCAAAGGCCTACTGGCAATAAAGGATGATAGGATCTCGCAAACACCAAGTAGGAACATGAAGAATAAAGTAGAAGCCCAACCTAGGAAAGTTAATAAAAAGAACCGTGTTGTTGAACCTATTTGTGATGATAATGTTAAGCATTCAAAGTTAAATGCGAATTCTGATCTTAATTGTGCTATTTGTAAGAAATCTTTGTTTGATGATGTTCATGATAAGTGTCTTCTTGATTTTGTGAAAACTATGAATAGCCGTGCTAAATCTACTAAAAAACATAAAAAAACAAAATATTTGGAAACCTATGGGTTAGGTATTCACTGAAGTAGGACTTAAGTGGAAACCACAGGTAGAACGTTCACTATAGTTGGTAATTTGCGCCCATTAACTAGGATCACTTCAGCTAATGTAGTGCCTCCTAAGAAAAACCACTTCTTTTCTTTTTTTATTTTTCAACTCAGTTGAAGTTCCTAAAACCAGAGCTTAAAGTTTATAGCTAGAAACCCTCAAAAATTGTTAATGTGTTGGTTCGAGTCAAAAAAGCTAAGTTGTTAGAATTAAGAATGCTACCACTCAGACCTCAATACACTAGGGTATCTACTGATACAGATATCTCAGATCGTCTTTTCTTTGTCATGACAGGTTATCCAGATTGTTCTCTGGTATCTGGACTCTGGATGTTTGAAACACATGACAGGGAATCACTCTCAGCTCATGAACTTTGTTAGTAAATTTTTGGGTACTGTTAGATTTGGGAACGACCATATTGCCAAGAATTGACTAGGTATGTTGTCTAATCAGCTAGGAATGATGACTTCTCAAGGGTATATCTACGCTCGAGGGGGCTTGGAATAGTGCTTTCTATTGGTCAATTTTGCGACGGGGATCTTGAAGTCACATTTTGGAAAAACACTTGCTTTATTCGAAATTTAGAAGGTGTTTATCTACTTTCAGGATCCCGTGATACAAATTTGTACACAATTTCTCTTGATGACATGGTTAAAACATTTCCGATCTGTCTTCTATCCAAAGCGTCAAAGACTAAGAGCTGGTTATGGCACCGTCGGTTATCACATCTCAACTTCGGTACTATTAACAAGCTAGCTAAAGATGGTCTTGCACAAGACTTAAATTTCAAAAAGATCATTTGTGTTCTGCATGTGAGTTAGGAAAAAGCAAGAAATCCTCCCATCAACCCAAAGCTTATGACACTAACTAAGAGAAGCTATATCTTTTGCATATGTATTTGTGTGGCCTGATGCGTGTGGCGAGTATTAATGGTAGAAAGTATATCTTAGTGATTATCGACGATTACTCAAGATTTACTTGGGTCAGATTTTTGAGGACAAAAGATGAAGCTCCTAAAGCAATCATTAAATGCATCAAAAATATTCAAGTTTGATTGAATGCCACTGTCCATAATGTTCGAGATGATAAGGAACCGAATTTATCATAGACACTTCGTAAATTTTTATGAATAGATGGCATCTGCATCAAACATTTGTTTCCCGCACTCCTCAGCAGAACGTCGTTGTCAAAAGGAAAAACCGAACTCTTATAGAAGCTGCTCATACAATGTTAATATTTTCTAAAGCTCCATTATTTTTATGGGCCGAAGCAATCAACACAACCAGTTACACCCAAAACTGTTCAATAATCCGCCGCCGATACAACAAAACTCCATATGAGCTTATGCAGGATAAGAAACCGGATTTATCATTCTTTTATGTCTTTGGTGCACTATGTTATCCTACCAATGACAATGACGACCTGGGTAAATTAGATGCAAAAGCTGACATTGGTATTTTCGTTGGTTTCGCGCTCGCAATGAAAGCGTTCAGAATCTACAACAAAAGAACCCAAAAAATTATTGAAACAATTCATGTGTCATTTGATGAGCTCATAGCTATGGTTTTTGAACAATTTAGTTCAGGACCCGGGCTTTAATGTATGACTCATGCAACATCCAGTTCAAGACTCGTTCCAAACACTATTTGTCAACAACCTTGTATTCCACCCCCAAGAGATGATTGGGATCGTTTGTTTCAACCAATGTTCGATGAATACTTCACTCTTCCACCAATTGCTGTTACTCCAGTTCAAGAAGTTGCTGCTCCACGAGCTATGGTTTTAGATGACTCTCCTGTGTCAAATTCCATTGACCAAGATACTCCATCATCAAGTACTCCATCAACACAAGAACAAGAACAATCTCTAAACATTTCTCAAGGTTCTAAAAAATCACCAAAAACACTAATCTTTCATGATGATCCACTTAATGAATATACTCATGAAGAATCACTTTCTCAAGGGTCATCATTGAATGAGAGACAAACCCACACTCTATTTGAACACCTTGGTAAATGGACAAAGGATCATCCTATAGCAAACATGATCGGCGATCCTTCTCGCTCTGTCTCTACGAGAAAGCAACTCCAAACTGACGTCATGTGGTGTTTTTTTGATGCCTTCCTAACTTCTGTAGAACCTAAGAACTTCAAACAAGCAATGACCAAACCCTCATGGATCGAGCAATAAACAAACTCCACCACACCTATAAAGAAATTCATGAATTTCAAAGACTAAAAGTTTGGGAATTAGTGCCGTGTCCAGATAAAGTGCTTTTGATCAAACTAAAGTGGATTTATAAGGTCAAGACGGACGAATTTGGCGGGGTACTAAAGAATAAGGCTAGACTCCAAAAAAAAAAAAAAAAAAAACAACACTTCTCTTAACCCCCCCCCCCCCCCCCCCCCCCCCCCCCTTGCTTAGAGATTCAGGCAAGAAGAGGGAATTGATTTCGAGGAATCATTTGCATCGGTTGCTAGAATAGAGGCCATCCGTATCTTCATAGAAAATGCCGCTACATAAGGAATATGATGATTTTCTAATGGATGTCAAACGGACAATCTTAAATGGCGAGCTCTAGAAGGAGTCTACGTTTCTTCAACAGAAGGATTGTTGATCAGGGACATCCAATGCATGTGTACAAGCTTAAAAAGGCCTTATATGGTCTCAAACAAGCACCACGTATATGGTACAACATGTTGTCAAGCTTCCTAATCTCATAATAATTCTCCAAAGGTGCAGTTGATCCAACACACTTTACATGACAAGCTCCGGACGGATTATTACGGTACTATTATTATTGATGATATAATATTTGCATCCACTAATATTTCCATGTGTAATAAGTTTGCTAATCAGATGACCACTAAGTTCAAGATGTAAATGATGGGGCTGATGTCATTCTTTTTAGGATTACAAATCTCTCAAAGTTCTAGAGGCATCTTTATAAACCAATCTAAATATGCTTTTGAAATTGTTAAAAAATATGGTATGCTCACTAGTGATTCTGTAGACACACATATGGTAGAAAAGAGTAAACTGGATGAAGATCTACAGGGGACACCAATTGATGCTACACTTTACCGTGGTATGATTAGATCCCTTATGTATCTGACATCCAGTAGACCAGACCTTATTTATGCAGTCTGTTTATGTGCCCGGTATCAGGCAAAGCCTACCGAAAAGCACTTAAATGCGGTTAAGAGGGTCTTTTGATACCTAAAGGGAACCATTAACATTGGTCTCTAGTACTCGAAGGATACCAGTATGTCTATGTCAGCATATGCAAATATTTTTCTTTTATATAAAAATGATGTACATAGGAAAACATAAAAACAAAAAAATATTTTTCTTTTATATAATTTTTTCAAAAAAAGAAAATTAAAAAATAAAAAATCAGAAAAATATAAAAATATGTATCTCTGGTATGTCTTCTGAAAATCAATAAAATTTACGACCATAGAAATGTCATTTAATAATGATGCGAGGCTGTAAATGAAGTTCGAGAAGAAGTTTCAAAAGCTTTCAAAACATGCCAAATGGCTTGCTATTATTTCAGATAGCAACCAGTCATCAATTTCAAGGCAAGTATTTCAAAAAGAAAACTTGTAGCTCTTTTAACGGGATTTTTTCTTGGGCATGGTCTACTTTATGACTATGCAAAGGCTTGTGATTACGTTGCATCACAACCCGTTCTTCCTATATTCCATAAGTGTACGTGTCAGTGCGCTTATGTGTCAAAATAAGAGAAATCTTATTTTTCATGGTGTTTGTTTTTCTTAAATTAAACAATACTTCATCAGAAAATGCTTTTCAAAGACATTTGACCACTCAAACAACGACTACAACTCTTTAAATAGAAAACGGGTCATTGTTTGAGGGGGAATATGTCAAATATTTTCTTCATAAAATCAGTTTTGTTTATTACGGAAACGGCTTTAGGACAATAACAGGTTATCAATTAAAGGGAGTTAATTAAATTTAGCTTATGTGACCCTTAACTGTTATGTGTTTATGCCTTTAGGGAGTATATGTGCAAATATAAGTTTTTAGGTATGTTGTTTAAAATATTAGGGACTCAGGTGCCTTTTTGTTAAACTTTAAATGACTATAGTTATATATACAAAGTGCATATGTTATTATTACGTGAAGGGGGCAAATGTGTCAAAATACGTTTTTGTTTTTATACATCATCACCTTGTCACTTTCACACACAAACACACACTTGAAATATCCTTTTTCCCTCCCATCTTCAAACACAAAATTGTCATCACCCAAACCGTCATTTCAAGCTGATTTCAAACAAAAGGCACAACTAAAATTTTGTTCTTCACACTCTCAACAACACGTCTCTCAAACAAATTATGTTTTTACATAGATTTGATCTCGAAAACCCTAAATAACGAATTAGGGTTCATCAAAATCAAGACTAGTTAAAAACCTAAATTGAGTGAGGGGTATTGGTTGTTTTGGAGTGTAGAACACTCGTTTAAAAATAGCTTTTCATTTGGTTAACGTTTGAATAGTTTTTGCTTAATTGTTGTATTTGAAAATTTGGGTTTAGGTGAAATAGTAAAAACTGTAAGTGGGTTTCATGTTATAAAGTGTGTATATGTATTCATGAATGTGTTTGATGTAACATTCTGTATTTTCAGGTCATTTACGACATCATCTAGTTTACTAAGTATTTTTTTCTCGTACGCGTTTACTTTTAATTCTTATTATATAGTAACAATCGTCGTAAACTTAAAATACAACAATTAACGTAAAACGGACACCCATCCGAAATTAAAGTTTTCGTCAGCATGAATATATTATTTTTACAAAATTAATAATCAACTTTTTATATTTTATTTTTATGAGTTGCGTAAAACGTTTACGTTTCGCAATTAAATACGTTTAGGTATTCCCGGAACCACCAAAACTTTTCTACGCTTCAACAAATACCATTATCATGCCCAATACCAAAGTTTGTTAAAACTTCACACTATGTTAACATTGTTGGTCATATTTGTACATAAAATCAAATCAACTAGAAACAATACACTTTACTACGTATTACCTCTTTATAATTTAAACTCACAACTTTAGGCTTTCAAGTAAATGATTAGATATTTTTGTAATAAGGACCAAAAATCACAACTAGCACCTCCCTCCTCCTAAAATTTCATGGATATGTGAGTCCTGGGACCATGAGCACAACTAACTACCACATTGACTCTTGTACAAACTTTCTCATTAACCTAAAGTGTTCATGTTTTAGTTTTGACAAAGGTTTTCCCTTTAATTCACTCATGGTCCCTTTGAACTTTGACCACTTTAATAGGAAAGGCTTGAAACTTTAGGGGGGGGTTTTCATAGTCATTTCTAAGCAATGCACAACGAGATTACATATCACACACACTTCATTTTACAATAGTGAATAAAATCAAACCAAATTTACTCCCTCTTGCTCATACACGCCCACGCTCAAAAGCCTCCCACACAAACCATACAAAATTTTCTACCACTTATACAAGTATACACACAACATATCTAAGACCTGCTAAGATGGTTTGAAGTCTTGGTTAACCATTTACAAGTATTGAAGGCAAAGAAAGCAAGATTAGACGTTTTTCCATTGATAAACTAGGGTTTCATGGTGCAAGCTTTGGTTTTATATCTAAAACAAGGGTTTAGTAATTTAGTTCATCTCACTACATCTGCTTGTTAAGGTTACTAAACCCTTTATGTCTTTACATTTATCATTTTATGTGTTTATTTGTTCTATTTAGCAATATCACCATTAGGATATTTTAAAAGTAAAAACATATTTTTATTTTGTGTTTATAATTTTGTAGCTTTATTCATATGTTAATGTGGTTGGATATAATTATGGTATAATAGTTGTGGAAGACTTGTGATTTAATTTATGTAGTTAAATGTATTATAGAAAAACAAAGTTATACATATAGACTCAAAAGTATATAAGGGGTTGATTTGGTCCGAATTTTTGGACAAGGATTTTTATTTTATGAAAAATAGTAAGTTCATGATGATTCCAATATGATAAGGAAACTCGAATAAAGATTTATAACTCGAAAAAGTTACGACGTTTACAAGTTTCGATATTAATCTTTTTTAAAAAAGTTATTGTTCATCAGAGACTTTATTTTTGGAAAAATATCATAAATAAATAGAACTTTTAAATATGAAGACGTACTCAAAAGAATCGCTAAAAACGGAGTTAAAACGAATAAGTTACGACATTTACGAGATTTACGATAACTAAATCTATAAAAATAAATATATAACTGTTATGAACAGTAAAATCACTATTCATCAGAAAAACTCAAAATTTGAAAATGTTATATTTTGATAACTCGTCTTAATACGAAGGCGTGGACGTAAGAAACGAAAGAAACGGATTAAAAACGAGAAAGTTACGTCAGTTTTACTAAAGTATACTTATAAACGTTTTTACTTTATAAATATATTACTAGGGAGTTTCATAATGAGGCCTCTTCGGGGTGGCGTATCGACGAGTTGTTGGATTTACGATTTAAAGTGTCCTAGCTCCTCATACGTCACTACATGACCTCTTAATTATGATAGCCCAAACGATAGTATGATGAGCTATACGACCTATAAATAATCAAAGTGTTTAGTACTTATACGACCTATATTGGATTAGGTTGCCTCCATCGCTTCCTTCAGTGACGTATTTTTCTAATTGTGATACTTGTTGATTACCATTTACTGAGCGTGGTTATAGCCCCCTTTTTACTACGTGATTGTTTTACAAAATCTACGGGGTGAATTACATTGCTTGTTTTACTATTGGACACAAGTGTTTTCAAAGTGTATGCCTATCCGAATTTATTGCCTGATTATTAAATGGAAATTACCTTTAATTGCCGTGAAGTCCTCTATTTTTATCATGAACCGTCGAATTCGAATTTTGTAGTAAGCGTGAGTGTTATGAATAGGATCAATCGGGACGACAAATCCCCCACCCTTTCCTTGGGTCACTAGTTTGATCAAGGTGCATTTAACATTGAGAGGTGTTAGGTTGTTGGCAAGCATCCTATATTCTGATTGGGGCACAAATCTAGTTAAGGCTTCGGGTCATGAGCTTAGTGCAATAATAAACGTTTTGGACTACTGAATGTGTTTCAGAGTCTACTATTACTTCGATCTTGTGGTCCACCCTTTTTACCGATAAACCTATGATTTCACTCAACCTTTGTGTTGACTTTTAGCATGTAATTTCAGGTCCTAGGGTATGAAGATTGGAGGGGAGCCGTGGCGGATATCAATGAAGACGGATTCTGTGTTTTATCTAAAGTCTATGCAACTTTTATTATCTTTAAAAACTTAAGTTCTTTTTGGTAGAATTCAAAAATGAATATGAAATGTTTATGACTTATAAAACATATGGGACCTAATGTATAAACTCTGATATTTTGCTATGGCATCGAATGAAATCTTGTCTTAAATGTCCATTTATGGTCGTTTCCTATATCTTGATTGTTGTACTTTGACGTAGCACCCCATTGTTACCATTCCGCTGCTACCTGATTTTGGGGGTGTTACAAGGTGGTACCCGAGCAAGGTTATAGGGGAATATGGGTCATTTTCCAAAACCTAGTCTTTAAAATAAAAAAAATAAAACAAAAAAAAAAAAAAAAAACAAACCACAAAGTTTAAAGGTTTTCTTTTTTTATTTTTCAAATACTGAATTCCTGCATCGCTATCGATATCCACGTGGCGTATTCCACAAGTACTTAACTTACTTTTTTCGAATGTCATTTATTGCGTGATGTATAATCTTATATATATAATACTTGGTTTAAATTCGATCTCTTACGTCTATCTTTTGACATATCAATATCTATTCGTATCGGTCAATTATATAAATATTGACCATTCCGATTAATTCATGAGTATTATAGAATTTTTATTTTCTTGGTTAGTACCAACACCATTTTACGTAGTTGCACCTTAGTCTTGTTAAATCACGTGTTCAAAATAGACTTGTTGCCAACCCGGCTAGGAAGTTTTGATGTTATCATTGGAATGGATTGGTTGCCTTACCACCAAGTCTCATCGACTAGTTTGAGACGATTTCTTTATATCCTCTTCCGAATGGCGAGATTCTTGAAGTTCAAGGCGAGAAGCCGGAAAAGGATCTTGGATCACTTGCGTGTATCAAGGCTGATAAGAAAAAGCTTGATGACATCCGTGTTGTCCGAGATTTCCCTGAGGTATTTCCAGATGATCTGTTAGGTTTACCTCATGTGCGAGAGGTAGAATTTCGCATCGATCTGATTCCAGGCGCATCGCCAGTTGTTAGATCTCCATACCGGTTAGCCCCTTCAGAAATGTTAGAATTGTCGAACCAGCTTAAAGAACTTCAAAAAGAAGGGTTTTATTCGACCAAGTCACTCACCATGGGGAGCACCCGTGCTCTTTGTCAAGAAGAAAGACGGTTCGATGAGAATGTGTATGTCTACAGGGAATAAACAAGTTGCTATAAAGAAAACCGTTACCCTCTCCCCAGAATTGATGACTTGTTTGACCAATTACAAGGTGCGTGTTGTTTCTCCAAGATCGATCTTCGTTCGGGATATCACCAGTTAAGAGTTCGAGAAGAAGATATACCGAAGACCGCATTTAGAACACGTTATGGACACTTTGAGTTCACAGTCATGCCATTTGGGCTGACGAACGCACCAGCAATATTCATGGACTTAATGAACCGCGTCTGCAAACCGTATTTAGACAAATTTTGTATTTGGTTCATTGACGACATCTTAATCTACTCAAAGTCAGAAGAAGAACATGAAGTCCACCTGAAGACGATTTTAGACTTACTCGAGAAGGAGAAGTTATACGCCAAATTTTCTAAGTGTGAATTTTGGTTGAAAGAAGTTCAGTTCCTAGGACATGTGGTCAACCGTGACGGTATCCACGTGGATCCTAGCAAGGTTGAGTCTGTCAAGAACTGGAAGACTCCTGAATCGTCAACTAAAATCCGTTCATTTTTAGGATTGGCGGGTTACTACCGGAGATTTATTGAGAATTTCTCCAAGATCGCCAAGCCCCTCACCCTGTTGACTCAAAAGAATAAGGCTTATGTGTGGGGCGATAAGCAAGATGAAGCTTTCTAAATTTTGAAGGAGAAGCTATGCAATGCTCCAGTGTTAGCACTCCCCGATGGACCAGACGACTTTGTGGTCTATTGTGATGCATCGAAACAAGGTTTTGGGTGCGTGCTGATGCAATGAGGGCAAAGTAATAGCATATGCGTCAAGACAGTTGAAGAAGCATGAGATAAATTATACCACCCATGACCTGGAATTAGGTGCGGTGGTGTTCGATCTTAAAAAATTGGAGACATTATCTTTATGAGGACGAAAAGTGTTATTACACTGACACAAGAGTCTCCAATACTTTATATGACCAGAAAGATTTAAATAATATGGCCAAAAAGAGGTGGATCGAGCTAACTCACGTAAATGACATACGAGTGTGAGGATCAAATCCTATCCCGGGCTAAAGGCGAACGTGGTGAGCCGATGCCTTGAGCAGAAAAGAAGACTCAAGCCAAGACGGTACGTGTATGAAGTATTACTATTCATTTTAGATTTAAGACTAAAGATTTTGGAAGGCTGAGGAAGCTTCCAAGGATCTCAAAGCCCCAAACTGAATGGCTAAGAGGTTAGAAAGACACTTTGAGCAACGAGATGATGGGTTGGTAATTACTTCTTTGATCGTTCTGGATTCAACAGTGGTGTGATAAAGGAAATTGATCTGGATTGAAGTCATACTTCTAGATAATTCAGTACATCCGGGTGTAGATAATATGTACTATGATCATGAGAGACTTGTATTGTGGCTGATATGAAGAGGACATTGCGGAGTGTTTAGCAGATGTCTTACGTGTTCTAAGATTAAAGCTGAACATAAAAAACCCTCAGGATTTCTTTAGCAACCAGAAATTCCTGAGTGGAAATGGGAAAAGATAACAAAGAACTTTGTCATAAAGTTGCCTAAAAGTAGCAGTGGGCATGATACGATTTGGGTCATTGTGGATAGATTAACCAAGTCGGCTCACTTCTTACCTATTCGTGAAGACTACAAGACGGAGAAATTAGCAAATATTTATACCAATGATATTGTAGCGAGACATGGTGTGCCGGTGTCAATCATTTCAGACCGTGATGGTCGATTCACGTCACACTGATGACAAGCTTTTCAAAAAGCATTGGGTACGAGACTAGACATGAGTACGGCTTACCACCCTCAGACCGACGGTCAGAGTGAGCGTACTATTCAGACGCTGGAGGATATGCTTCGAGCTTGTGTTATGGATTTTAGTGGCAGTTGGGATACTCATCTTCCATTGATTGAGTTTTCTTATAATAACAGTTACCACACGAGCATTAAGTGTGCACCATTCGAGGCTCCGTACGGGCAGAAATGTAGATCCCCTGTGATATGGACTGAAGTTGGAGAAAGTCAACTTATTGGACCAGAAATTGTGCAATAAACGGCTGAAAAGATTGTTCAAATTAAGGAAAGATTAAAGACGACTGGGAGTCGCCAGAAAATCTATGCTGATAAGAGGCGTAAACCTCTAGAATTCCAAGTTGGAGACCGAGTGTTACTTAAGGTATCTCCATGGAAAAGAGTGTTATGATTTGGTAAGAACGGAAAGCTAGCACCACGATATGTGGGACCATTTGAAATAGTAGAGCGTGTTGGACCGGTGGCTTATCGGCTGAAGTTACCCCAGGAGCTAAGCTATGTCCACGACACGTTTCATGTGTGAACTCAAGACTAATTTAGCTGAGCAGATGTTCAAGTACCTTGGGAATTAGATCGAGATTGATGAAAATCTCGATATGTCGAAGAGCTATTGAGATCGTCGAGGGGATGTAAAGAAAGCTGAGCGAACGAAGAATCATTGGTCAAAGTTCGAAGGAAACTCTCGGCAAGGAGCTGAGTATACTTGGGAACGTGAAGACTAATTCCGGAAGAAATATCCGAATCTTTTCTCTGAACCCGTCCCTACCTCAGGTGTTGCAACCTGAGCCTTGAGGATAAGGCTCTTCTAACCGGAGGAGACTATAACATTCTATATTTTCTGGTCATTTACGAAGTCATCTATTTTACTAATTATTTTTTTCTCGTACACGTTTACTTTTAATTCTTATTTTATAGTAAATCGCAGTAAAATAAAAATAAACAATTAACGTAAACGGTCACCAAACGAATTAAAGTTTTGGTCAGCCTATGCAATATATTATTTTTTCGAAAGTAATAATCAACTTTTATATTTTTTTTTATTAGTTGGTAAAATGTTTACGTTTCGCAATTAATTACGTTTGGTATTCCCGGAAACACCAAAACTTTTATACGATTCAAACATACCTTTATTATTCCCACATACCTAAAGTTTTTATAAAAACTTACCTATGTAAATTGTTGGTCCATATTGTACATAAAATAAATCAACTAGAACATTACACTTTACTGTATTACCTTTATACATAATAAACTACAACTTTTGGCTTCAAGTAAATGCTAGCATATTTTTGTATAAGCCAAAAATCACCAACTAGCACCTCCCTCCTCCTAAATTTTGTGGCATATGTGATCCCTAGGGGACCAAGAGCACACAAACTAACCACTTGATCTTGTACAAACCTTTCTCATTAAACCTAAAGTGTTCATGTCTAGTTTTGACCAAATGTTTTCCTTAATTCCCTCCCATGGTCCCTTTGAACTTTGACCACTTCTAATAGAAGGCTTGACTAGTCCAAGTTATATATAAGCATGCACAATTAGATACATATCACACACACTTCATTTAAAAAGTGAAAATCAAACAAATACTCCTTCTTGCTCACTACAAGCCCACTTCTCAAAAGCCCTCCCCCACACAAACCATACAAAATTTTCTACCACTTATACAAGCATACACACAACATATCTAAGACCTACTAAGATGGTTTGAAGTCTTGGTTAACCATTTACAAGTATTGAACCAAAGAAAGCAAGATTAGGGTTTTTATTTTAAAACTAGGGTTTCAAGAGTGCATGCTTTGGTTTTATATCTAAACAAGGGTTTAGATACTTTGGTTCATCACACTACATCTCATTAAGGTTACCTAAAACCCTTTATGTCTTTACATTTATCATTTTATGTGTTTATATGCTCTATTTAGCAATATCACCATTAGGATACTTTTAAACATGTAAAACATATTTTTGCTTGTGATTATAATTTTGTACACTTATTCATGTGTTATGTGGTTGAATATATTATGGTATAATGGCTTGTGGAAGACTTGTGATTAATTTATGTAGTTAAAAAGTATATAAAAACAAAGTTATACAAATAAACTCAAAAGATATATAAGGGGCTGTTTTGGTCCGAATTTTTGGACATGGATTTTATATTTTATAAAAATAGTACGTCTCATGACGATTCCAAAATGATAAGAAACTCAAAAAACCGATTTATAACGAAAAAGATACGACGATTACAAGTTTTGATAGATTAAATACTTTTTTTATAAAAAGTTACTGTTCATCAGGGACTTTATTTTTGGAAAACATCATAAATAAATAGAACTTTTAAATACGAAGACGTACTCGAAAGAATCGCTAAAAACGAAGTTAAAACGAATAAGTTACGACATTTACGAGATTTACGATAACTAAATCTATAAAAATAAATATATAACTGTTATGAACAGTAAAATCACTATTCATCAGAAAAACTCAAATTTTGAAAATGTTATATTTTGATAACTCGTCTTAATACGAAGGCGTGGACGTAAGAAACGAAAGAAACGAACTAAAAACGAGAAAGTTACGCCAGTTTTACTAAAGTATACTTATAAACGTTTTTACTTTATAAATATGATTTCACTAAAACGATTAGATGGTGATGTAGCTATATAGAATTATATGTGGTATTAGTTAATCAAAGTACTATATTACTAGGGAGTTTCATAATGAGGCCTCTTCGGGGTGGCGTATCGACGAGTTGTTGGATTTACGATTTAAAGTGTCCTAGCTCCTCATACGTCACTACATGACCTCTTAATTATGATAGCCCGAACGATAGTATGATGAGCTATACGACCTATAAATAATCAAAGTGTTTAGTACTTATACGACCTATATTGGATTAGGTTGCTTTCGGATTCCTTCGTGACGTATTTTTCTATTGTGAATACTTGTTGATTACCATTCACTCGAGGTGAGTTCATAGCCCCCTTTTTACTACTTGATTGTTTTACAAACTTTATGAGGTGAATTACATTTCTTGTTTTACTATTGGACACAAGTGTTTTTCAAAGTGTATGCTATCCAGATTACTGCCTGATTATTAATTCCTAAGTTACTTATTGCCGTGAAGTCTTATTTTAATGAACAGTTAATTGTTATTGAGTAAGGCGCGAGTGTTATGGATAGATCTATCGGGAATGACAATCCCACATTCCTTGGGTCACTAGTTTGATCAAGGGGATTTAAACATGAGAGGTGTTAGGTTGTTGGCAAGCATCCTATATTCTGATTGGGGCACAAATCTGTAGGCTTCGGGTCACCACCCCCCCCCCCCCCCAACCCCCCCCCCTTGCCTAGTGCAATAATTAAACGTTTTAGATACTGAATGTGTTTCAGAGTTAGACTATTATTCGATCTTGTGGTCCACCCTTTTTACCGATAAACCTATGATTTCACTCAACCTTTGTGTTGACTTTTAGCATGTAATTTCAGGTCCTAGGGTATGAAGATTGGAGGGGAGCCTGGCGGATATCAATGAAGACGGATTCTGTGTTTTATCTAAACGTTATGCAATTTTAGGATCTTTAAAAATACTTAAGTATTTTTGGTATTATGAATCTTTTGGTATTAATTAAAAATGTATGTGAAATGTTATGACTATAAAACATTCTGTGACCTCCTAATGTATAAACTCTGATATTTTGCTATGGCATCGAATGAAATCTTGTCTTAAACGTCCATTTATGGTCGTTTCCTATATCTTGATTGTTGTACTTTGACGTAGCACCCCATTGTTACCATTCCGCTGCTACCTGATTTTTGGAGGGGTGTTTCATTTGAAGCTATAGAAAATCCACTTGTTTTTAGTTCATGTATGAATGATTTAAAATGTCTAAATGTACTCGTTTATGTTCATTTTTTATGATTCTATGGCTAAATGTGTAACACCCCCAAAAATCAGGACAACGCAGCGGAATGGTAACATTGGGGTGCTACTTCAGGGCACAAAACACAAGTCACAGGAAAGACTTAAAATGGGACGTTTTAAATAATCATATTCTATTTTAATAAAAGATCAGAGTTTGAACAGTTTCATTTATAATGTATTAGAAACATTTTCAAAACGTTTGTCAATAGTACTCAAGTTATTTAGCTTTCTCAAATATATATATATATCGCGCGACTCGAATGCTCCAATGCGCTCACTAGCAAAAATAGTAACCTGAAAGTACCATGCAAAACGTCAACAATAATGTTGGTGAATTCATAGGTTTAAGTAAAAAGCGGTATTGAAATAATTTAAGAAATATTTCAGAAGAAAAGTAGCGTTACAACATTTAAAAGTGTTATTTCCGAAATCCATCCGAAATCCAAGTAGTGATTCAGTAAATCAAGAAGTATTTAAAATGTCGACACAACGATCGAAGTAATGGATCGATTAAGTACGTATTCGAAGTGCAGAACAAAGAAAGGTCGACAAAGAAACACATTCATCAAGTCTAAGTATATATTATTGCACTAAGCTCATGACACCGAAGCCTTAACTAGATTTTTGCCCCGAAATCAGAATTATAGGATGTTGCCAAAACACTCCTAACATCTCTCAATGTTAAGCACTCGATCAAAAATAGTGACCCAAGTAAGGGGTGGGGGGTGTTAGTCCCGGATAGATCTATATTAACACAGCGTCACTATAATAGCAATTAATGGTTCATGATCATAGGGGATTCACGGTATAAGGTAACTTTAGGCATTAATAATCAGGCAGTAATCTGGATTGCATACACTTTTGGAACAAACACTTTGTCCGTAGTAATAAAAATCCTATGTCGTCTAAAATTCACGGTTTCAATATAGTATTCACGGATCTCAAAAACATGTAGTAAACAAATCAAGCTTTAGTAAAAATAACCATGTAATGCTTACGTATAGTAAACATTCAGTTTATGTAGTAAACGAGAACGGTATTCTCACCCCGAAAACGTTTTAGGAAAACCTATTAAAAGAGAAAAGGTGGGGGATGAACTCACAAAGTATTGAAAGTAATTGTATGTAGTAAAAAGATACATGTATTGTAAACGCCTGTATTCCCCCTCGCGGTTTATAAACATTGAAAAGATTGAATGCAAGGACTATCGAAATCACAAAGTATTGAAAGGTAATTGTACTGTTGTAAAATATCTAAGTTTGTAAAAGAGAATGTATTCCCCGCGGTTTATAAAACATGAAAAGAATTGAAATGCAAGGGACTCTGAACTCACAAGTTATTGAAGGTATTTTCTGTAGTATAATATTTACAAGTTTGTAAAAGAGCATGTCTTTCCCCTCGCGGGTTTATAAAAACATTGAAAAAGATTGAAATGCTTTGAGACTATGTAACTCACAAAGTATTGAACGGTAATTGTATTGTAGTAAAATATAAAGTTTGTAAACGGCATTATTCTTCACCCAAGATAGTTTAAAACAAGTAAAATAGGGCTTATGAAAAACTCACCTTGAGTGAATGGAATTCAACAAGTAAAACACAATAGAAAAAACTTGCGACACGAAGGAATCGAGAAGGCAACCTAAATTATCATAGGTCGAATAAGTACTGAGTACTTGAATATAATCTTATAGTTGTTACATCGTACTATCGTTCGGGCTATCATAATTTAAGATGTCATGACATGACGTTCGAGGAGTTAGGACACTTTAAATCGTAAATCCAACAACTCGTTTTGATGAGTGAGATTTCGAGGACGCCATCCGAAGAGGCCTCATATGAAATCAGCCTAAGTAATATAAGTACTTTGATAACCAAATAAAATTCTATCTAGACTCAATCACCAAACTATGGTTTTTGGGTGGGAAAAATTGTGTTTAATAAGTTAAAACGTTTATAATTATCGTTTTAGTAAAACTAGCATAACTTTTGCGTTTTAAGCCCGATTCTCGCGTTTCTTATGTCCATCTTTTCGTATTAAGACGGGCTATCGATATTTGACATTTTCATAAAATTTTCCCCCTGATGAACAGTAACTTTTACTGTTCATGACAGACATGAGTTTTATAAATTCCGTATTTGTTGTCGTAAAACCCGTAAATGTCGTATTTTATTCGTTATAGCTCCGTTTTTAATGATTCTTTCGAGGACGTTCTCGTATTTGAAAGTTCTATATATTTATGAGGTTTACAAAAATATAACTTTCTGTCATGAATAGTAACTTTTATAAAAATAGTTTTATAAAAGTATTAATTGTCGTAAACTCGCGAAATTCATAACTCGTTCGTTATTAATTGAAAAATTACGATTCTTATCATTTTGGAATCCTAAAAATGTGTATTATTTATTAAAAATATTAATACTTGCTGTTTATAATTTTTATAAAAATGTTTTTATAAAAATTTACTTACGACTTCGTTTATTAACGTATAACTCGTTTTTAACGTAACTTTTTCGTTATTAATCCGTTTAACAAGTTTCTTACCTTTTCGGAATCGTCGTGAAATGTATTATCTTATAAAAATATGAAATGGATATGTAAAAATTCGGATCTTGGACAGAATGTTTGCTTAAGCTTGTTGAATCCATTTTTAACTTTTTCTTTATACTTTACTACTTTTGTATTTTACCACAAGTCTCATATATCATATATATTATAAATCATACTTATATTAAATGTCCATTGTCCATAGTAGTCCTCATATGTCCAAGTTACCAAGGTTAACAAATCCATGATAATACTTAATATCATAACTTTACTTATGAAATCTCTAATTTACTAGTTTTATCCATAATCATATTTATACCTAACCAAGTGTGTACAAGTGTATTTCTTCCAAGATAACTTCATTTTAGTGTTCAAGTAACATTAATATGAGTCCATAATTAATATTAACATGTCTTATGTATTTCTTTATCTTGAAACATATTATGAAACTATAAAAACCCTAATTATCCCATAATCATTTTCATGTTAACCAAGAGTGTAAATCATTTGTGTAACCATTTTAACATGATGTCCTTAACATCATAAGGTATATAAAAGTGTACATTATGATGACAACAAATAAAAACTTCTTTTTACATGTTAATAATCCTAAATGGTGATTTAAGCTAAATAGAATAATCATATGCATAAAAATGAAAATTATGAGAACATAAAGAGTTCAAGTAAACCTTATGAGGTATGATGATGATGATAAGCTAGTGCTAAACCCTTGTTTAGCCACAAAACCAAAGCTTGCACAAATAATAACCCTTGTTTTCTTAACAAAACCCTAGCTTCCTTTTTCTTAAGTAATACTTGGAAAAGCTTAGCCAATGCTTGGGATCACCTTAGAATACCTTAGAATGGATGTGTATAAGTGTGTATGGGTTGTAGAAAAATTGCTATGGATTTGATAGAGTGCTTGCTTATTGCCGTAGCAATATAGAGGACAAAAGGGGAGGATTGTTGATTTTTACTAAGTGTTTTACTTCTATGAATACTTAGCTAGTTACTTGTATGTATATAATACTTTCAAGGGTCAAAAGTCAAGAAAATATTCAAAGAGACAAGGTATGGTCTTGGGGATGGTCATGGTTATGGTCATTAGTCAAAGTAAACAAGGTATGGCTAGGTAATAAAGAGGTATGTTGTTCTTTTGACCACTTGGAAGAGTTTTGCTATATTACTTGTACAAATGGCAAGAATTTCGGCAAAACATAAGATATAGATGATATATTTTGCAAATTTTATGTATTGGGTATAAAAGTGGGTATTTGTTGAAGCGTAGAAAAATTTTTGTGGTTCCGGGAGTGCCTAAACGTAATTTATCGCGAAACGTATACACTTTACGTATCCGATAAAAATAAAATGAACAAAGTTAATAATTATCCTCAAAATAATTATATAACCCTTGCTTGATGTAAACATTTAATTGTTTGATGCCCGTTTACATTGAACGCTAATTTTTAGCTTACGCGATTTAGCTTAACATTTATGATTTAAAGCAAATGCGTACAATACAAAAGGTACATTGTGGATTTATCGACGTCGTCAATGACTTGAAAACACAGGGTGTTATAAATATGGTATCAGAGACATTGGTACGATCTTGAGACCTACTCAATTATCAAGCCGCCGCTGCCGCTGCTCTACTACCCCGTCAAATCTCTCATCTACCGTTTGTGACCATAAACAAACGAACATCCTCTCCAAAAGAATCAAATCTCTCTATCTTCATTCTCAAAACCTAACTGTCGGCCGTTATGAGCCGCTTCTATCCTCTCTAAAAAGAATCAAATCTCTCTCCATCTCTATTATCAAAACCCTAGTTGTCGGCCACCATGAGCCGCAACTAAATTTCAAAAAATAATTCTCTTTATCACCTAACCGTCGACCGTCATGAGCCGCTTTTATTCTTTTCAAAAAAATATACTTTTATTCTCTCCACAAAAAAAAATTTATTAAAAAAAATCAATCTGAACCTCTATCAAGTTTCTTCTCAGGATTTTTCTCCGTTTGCAAGTTTAACTCTAGTCGGATCAAAGACCTCCGCTCCAACTGCGGGGGAGTATTAGATGAATATATTAAATTAGTTGATAATATTAGTGAGTCATAGTTGACTCTTATATTTGGTATGATTATATTATCCTTGTCATGCTTTGTTGTAAATTAGTTGTAGGCTTTATCTTTATCTTGGCTCAAGCCTATCTCTTGTATCCTATATATATTGTATGTTTTATGAAGATAATCAAGGAAATCAATTAGCCTTCCAGGGTTTTCTATCTTCCAATATGGTATCAGAGACACTGGTACGATCTTGAGACCTACTCAATCACCAAGCCGCCGCTGCCGCTGCTCTACCACCCCGTCAAATCTCTCCTCCACCGTTTATGACCATAAACAAACGAACATCCTCTAAAAAAGAATCAAATCTCTCTATCTTCATTCTCAAAACCTAACTGTCGGCCGTCATGAGCCGTTTCTATCCTCTCCAAAAAGAATCAAATCTTTCTCTATCTCTATTATCAAAACCCTAGTTGTCGGCCACCATGAGCCGCAACTAAATTTCAAAAAAAAAATCTCTCATCACCTAACCGTCGGCTGCCATGAGCCGCTTCTATCCTTTCAAAAAAAAAAACTTCTATTCTCTCCACAAAAAAAAATTGTTATTAAAAAAAATCAATCTGAACCTCTATCAAGTTTCTTCTCAGGATTTCTCTTCGTTTGCAAGTTTAACTCCAGTCGGATCGAAGACCTCCGCTCTAACTGCGGGGGAGTATTAGATGAATATATTAAATTAGTTGATAATATTAGTGAGTGACTCTTATATTTGGTATGATTATATTATCCTTGTCATGCTTTGTTGTAAATTAGCTGTAGGCTTTATCTTTATCTTTATCTTGGCTTAAGCCTATCTCTTGTATGTGTATGTTTTATGAAGATAATCAAGGAAATCAATTAGCATTCACGGGGTTTTCTATCTTCTTATTATCAACTAATTTAATATATTCATCTAATAACATTCAATTCATACATATGAAATACATACATTTGATGTTCATGTGAACTTTATGTACGTTGCATAAAGTTCTATTTTTAAGGTCGAATCTTAATAAATTAGTCACGAATCCCACCAGCGTAAATAGTGGGGGGCTAATATTCTTTAAGGACAGTGATTATCACGTCCTCGATTTCGTTCATATTATTAATAGAAATTCTGCCATATTTAACACATATAGCCACTGAATTTCATTATTTAATCAGCATTTGCCCAATAATATAACAATTTGACATCATATTGACGAAAATGTGTAATGGATATATTGTTCTCTTTCTGAGTCGTAGGAGAAGGTTAGTTGTAAGTGCAAGCATCACAAGTCATCATTTTCTATGATATGATGTGCTATATATACTCATTTCAATGTGACTTCCATTTTAGGATATGGTACTTTGTTTTCATGAGTTTAGACTGTGATAAAGACATCATTTATACGTTAAAAAGATGTTATTTGAACAGTCACTATCCGAAAGAGGAAATATAAAGTTCTTACTATGTGCCAACAATCCGATGAGTATTCACCAGCTCTTGTGTCATTTGAAAATTTCGTGCCAGTCCAAAGTCTGATATTTTGGGATTCATTTTCTCATCTAGTAGAATATTGCCACATTTCAAATCCCTGTGTATGATCCTTAAAAAAGAATCACGATGCAGATAAATAAGTCCACGAACAATGCCCTGAATAATGTTGAAACGAGTTGCCCAATCAAGCTGTGAGCGCTTCTTTGGATCTAGGCATCAAAAAAGTAAACTATAAGCAATGCCCCGAATAATGAGAAAGAGATTTAAGATAAACTGACGAAAGAGAAAAGTGTCCAAGCTTTTGTTTGGCATGTACTCCTATATCAATAATCTCTCTTTTCCTTAAATGCAGCAACCTAAAAGTTTAACCAGATTTCTATGTTGGAGCTTGGAAATTAACGCTATTTCATTCTTAAACTCTTCAA
>BQNB010083371.1:0-25647 GCA_026074375.1 Tanacetum coccineum
AATTAGCAGATTCTGATAAGAACTTAAAGATTTGCTTATTTCAAGTTTAGCGAAAGTTACTTTTTATAAATGTCATTTAATTAAATTTTTCAGATAATATTTTCAACTATAAGAAAAAAAAAAGAAGTAATTCCAAACACCCCTTAAAAAAAATAAGTAGAACATAAGGTTTATCAAAACCCTAAATACTCAAAAGCTAACAATTACACTAAATCTCGAACTAACATTAAAAAAAAGTAGAAAAGATATATACCCGTGATGGTGCCATGTACAACTGTGCCATTTTTAAGCTCAATCGAGACCGTTTCGTTGTTCAACTTCATCAAAAACCTAAGATCATTTATAAAAAAAAGTTAGTAAAATAGCTTACATAATAAATTAATTATTTAGTAAAAAAGTATTGATAATGAGATACCTGACGAGCTTCATTGTTGATGCTAAGAATCGGCAGCTAGGGTTCCAAAAATTATTTATCCAATTTTTATTTGGGGGAAAAGCGGGAGATCTAATAAAGTTTTTTCTCACTTTGGGTGGGCCTGTTTTGTAAAGGCTTATGGATCATTTTGGGCTTCTTTTTGGATGTTACTCTCTAAACCATACTAACTTCCAAGTTTACTTCCTTCAACAAAACTAAATAAATACGGCATCCGTCTTAAAATTATAGTCTATGTCTTTTTTTATTGTCTCAAATTAAGTGTCCATTTTCAAAAATAGATAAGAAAGTTATATTAAGTTTACCATATTACCTTCATTTGAGGTAATAATTACAAACTACTAGGTTACTTTTATGTCATTGTATCACACATTTGTAAGGTTAAACACTTTGAGAATTAGAGAGATGATAACTAAAAGAAGTGAAAATGATATTAAGAGAGAAAAGTGAAAGGAAGGATTACAACTTAAGGTTTTTCACTTACCTCCTTTCAAAGAAGGGAGGGTATTTATAATGTTTGCTAAAACACTCTTATTCTCTCTAATTACTATCTTAATGAGCTAAGTAACCTTTATCAGGCCCATTAAGACTTTAAAAAATATTATAAACTAAAAACTACTTAAACATTCTAAATAAAGTATTATAATCGACACTTTTTGTATTCTTAACAATTTCCTCCTAAGGGTCGATTATGCAGGACGTACAATATACTTACTTATCGGTCTTTCGTTCACGAAGCGCTCTCATCTCCTCATCTGTCGATGATACTTCAAACGTTCTAAAATCTCTTCTTCAAACAGTATCATCAGCTCTTTATCTTCTTTGCTTAGATGAGGGTCTTCAAAACCATATCGAGCTTCTACATTAATTGCACTAATTTTACTCAAGACTCTTTTCAAGATAGCATCACTAAACTTCTGCAACTCATCAACATTCATAGCTCTCTTTTCCCTTTCGCTGTTCTCACATACAATACCAACGAAAGGATCAACTATGATTGAATACAGTGGAAGTGTTTCAATACCAGGAAAAGTGATGGTTAGAGTAGTAAGATTGACATTTATTTGGTAACTCTCAATTCCCATATAAAATCATAAACCCCTTCTCAAATCACACAGCTTTTAATAATCACGATCAAAGCCTTTATCAATGCAGTTTGCTCTGGATTGTTTCTTCTTCTCATACAAATGTAGTACATATCTTCAATGTCATTCTTGTTCAAATACTTGAAGTCTGGTTATGAGAATAGATAGGCATTATCATCAAATCTTTTCACACAAACTTCATCAATTAATTCGTGCCCATATGCATCATGATGCAATACTTTAATTATTTCAACAATCTTTGTATTTGAGAAGACTTCATATGGATCTGATCTTGTTTTGCTATGACATTGCCAATAATACATTTGAGCCCATTTGTGCTTCGAATGTTAAATAGATAAACATGTGGAACATTGAATTTTGTGATCACTTTACCTACCCATCTTTTCAGCACTTCTTCAAGATCATCTTTCGGAAAAGAATTTACATAAATCTTGTGAAGTGAAAGTACATACTTCCTAACCTCAGTATTTCCATTATTTAGAAAGAAAAGATCCTATTGTACAAATACCTTTTTGGAGCATTTGGATCTCTTTCACACCCTTGTAATACTTGAGTTATTTTCTCAGGAACTTGAGGAATCATGTCTTCTTGTCTGCTCTCCCACACAATCTGATTATTCATGTAATTTGTCATTTGTTAAATGTGATACTCATATTCAACTCCACTCTCACATCGGCTTTTTAGAATATCATCATACGCAAACTTCATTTTGTGAAAAATCAGCAGTTGTAGGAACCTACTTTTTACCCTGTATCTCTGCTAGAAATTCAGTTGTTTTCTTTAGAGATATCTTCATCATCATCTTTCTCTTAATGAAGTAAAAATGTTACGATTATTTGATCTTCAAGAGGTTAGCAAAACGAGCTGCTAGAAATCATGATCCACTTGCTCTAGTTGCAAACACATATGCTAGCCCTTAATATTCTTATTCTTCACAATCATATTATGTTACTCATCCTCCATCAGTGCATGATTATAATGATGATTATCAAGGATAGGTACAATGTGATGATCAAGAAGGCAAACTCTCAACTGCAATGATGTTTCTTGCTCGAGTAATCACTTAACACTTCTCAAATCTGACAAATAATCGTCTTTGTACTTCATCAAATACAAGGTATCAAGTTGTTATACAAGATGGTCGTGTGGATATTCAAAGCAAGAATGCTAGGTATACTAGGAATGGTAGCAGGAATTCTAAAAGGATTGCTGGGAATCAAGGAAATAATGTAGGGAATGGTTTTGTTCAGAAAAATGATGGAAATGCAGAAAATGTTTAAAGGAATCCAAGAACCACTGCTAATGCTAGAAAAACACCGACAATCTAGTGCTGGTTAAAGCGGTTATCCAGTTGAAATTCCAAGTTCAAATGAATTTCGGTATCAGCGGTTATTCAATCGAATTCGTGCCAGTCGAAATTTACCAAATTCGATTCTTAAGATAATTGAAATTCGGTAAAAGCGGTTATCCAGTCGAAATTCCAAGTTCAATTGAATTTCGATATCCGTGGTTATTCTATACGAATTTTGATTAAGCAAAAGGTTATGGAGTCAAATTCTATTGATGCGTAAATTGTTTTAAATAATTATTTGCCAAGTTTTAAATTTATAAAACTCATCTACCGATACACGCACTAACGGGCAGAGAACCCGGTCGTATGTAGTGCAATAGTTGGTAAATCCGAGGTCGTCCCAAGAGCTAATTTTACCTAGTTTTAATTTGATTATGTCACGTTTTGAAAATAGTTTTGAGTTGATTTGAGATCTTTAACCAAAAGTAAATAAAGAAAATAAATTGATAGAAGTGATCAGGGAGAAAAGCGTGATAGCCTAGCCATTTTATTACTACCGCTATGATTATATTTTCCTGTGCAATGTCTAATTACTTGTTTTATTAATGGTTCTAATATCGACATACCCGAATTGACATTTGAGGTCTGTCCTATACTTTCTACGATCCCGAATCCTCCAAAGGTCACGAAGGTAGGGAAACCAAGTTGTAGTGATTAATCCCCAACTATCCTTAAGACCAGATCTATAACCTACATAGATTATTAACCCTCTCTGAAAGAGTTCTTGTGCTTTTTAAGTGTTTAATGAGACAAAGGCGGTAATTAGATTAATTCCTACACTAGGGATAGATGCAAATCTACCCTAGTACCCTGCTAATCCCATGTTCAACTAGTCCGCCTAATGTATGAACTAACATGATCTAAGCCACCCTCAACACTACCAAAACCCAGGGTTTAATGACAGGCTATAAGGATATCTAATAAAACCATAATTAACCAGGAAATATTTAACATAACAACATTAAATACATAGCTAGACCAACACTAGAAGTGCTTAGCCTCTCATAGTAACAGTACAACAAGAATTAATAAAGGAAATCTTGGATAGTGTGGAAAACTAGAAGGGGGGTTAAATAGTTTACCGCTTTTTAAATTAATGTATTGTTTGTTTATAAAACTTAGATTCGACTTTATGTGATTTCAATATGTGCACAATATGAACAATATAAGTAAGTAAATAAATGATATGAAAGACAAGAGATAAGAGTTAGGAAGATCAAACCATAACACAAGGATTTATAGTGGTTCGGTAACGAAGCACCTCTTCGCCCTACTCCACTCCTCGAGCACCAAACTCGAGAGTTCTCTTCACTATGTCAACAAACTCCCTTTAGGCGGAGAAAACCGTACACAACTTAGCTTACAGCAATTTTCGGCACTAAGCGAAATATCGAGTTCTAATCCTAGCTAGAACCAATCTATCACAACTCTTGTATACTAACCACACCACTTC
Organism: Tanacetum coccineum; assembly: GCA_026074375.1. Taxonomy (NCBI): domain Eukaryota; kingdom Viridiplantae; phylum Streptophyta; class Magnoliopsida; order Asterales; family Asteraceae; genus Tanacetum; species Tanacetum coccineum. The sequence goes on from BQNB010083371.1 coordinate 4,344, forward strand.
ACAACAACTCATAACTTTGCTTCACTTCACGACTTCTCTTTGCTTCACAACTTCTCTTCACTTCACAACTTTACTTAACTTCACAACCTCACTACACTTTACCTAGACAATAACAAGATCACCCCGATCTAACTAATCTTCCTAAGATCACAACAACCTAAGTACTATACACACCTTCACAATATACACAAATGATTTACAAGATATAATACAATTGTAACAAGATTGCAAGGACACACACTAAGCTATAATACTTCTTCACTTGATGGTAGGAAGTATTCTTCTCTTGCACTTGAGGATCTAAGCTTGGATCACTTGGAAACAAAGCTTTATGATTAAATGATCAAAGGATTGTAGGAGATGTATAAACTGATTTTAGACAGAAAAGAATGAGTGCAAAAGGTGAGAAAATCAGTGGGGAACAGTCCAATATTTATGGGCAAACTGGGGAGATTTTTTTGTCTAGCCGGCCCCCTTAATTAGGGTGCCGCCCCCCTTATAATTAAGGGGACCGCCCTTATATTTAAGGGGGCCGACCAGGCCAGGACACTCCTTTTTTTGTCTTTTTCAGAGGAGGTGTTTTCTGAAACATTTCTAGCCGTTTTAGGTAGAAAATTTGAATTCAAAATATTTATTTGAATAAAACATTTTTTTAAGTCTAAAAATGTTTTGTAAAAGTTATAAAAATGTTTGCGACATTTTTATAAAAAAATGCGAGGTTAAATAAAAATTCATTTGATCATAAAATGCATTAAGTATTTATTTATTCATACCTTTAAGTGATTAAATTTTCGAAATGAAAATTTACTACTAATTACTTGTTTATGAATAATTTTTCATTAATCGTTTTTACATTTTGTGATTATCAAAACGTAGAGAGGTCGAAAAATATTAATATTGTTTTTAGGCATTATTTCTATCAACAATCTCCCCCTTTTTGATGATTACAAAATCTAAACTCATTAAATGTAAAATTATTTTTAAACAAGTATTTAGTGAGTTTTATTTCCATTTCTCCCCTTTTTTGTAGAATCAAAAAGGCTTCGTCGATGAATATGTGAAAAGTCGACGGGATAAACGCTCCCCCTTAATGTGTACCTCCCTCGTTCGAGGGTACCAAAGAATCGAGCTATGGTAACTTTGCTACAAAACAAGTTAGAAGAACAACATCAATTTTTTTAACATATAGAGCAAAGTAAGGAAAAATAATATATATCAATTATGCATACATCAAATTTAAGTACAAGCAAGTGCATACTTGATAACATAACACTAAAGATCATTCATTAAACATCAAAATTGTTAGCCTCAAAAAACATTGAGTCGAACGAGAAGTTCGTTCATTTGGAATATTAGGTCTCGGTCATTTATATATTAAATGTTGTAATAGGCTAAAACGGGTATTGGGCTCATTTAATGTAATCTAATAGGTCACGTGTATCGGGCGAAAGCCCAAGTAAACTCGAGCCCAACCCAAGACAAACCCTCGACCCACTGAGCCTTTTAAGGCCGGCCCATCTAGGGTATATAAACCCCTCTCCATGTGCAAGTTAACCAACCTCCATTTTATTCTCTCCCTACTTTCTCTTTCTAGTTTCTCTCACTACAATTCTTCTCATCTCCTAGCTTATTTTCTTGTTCATCATTATGAAGTGGAAGTGATTATTTGGATTCCGACATTTGGTATCAAGAGCCTCGGGTAGATCGTGGTTGTTTTGTGGTTTAATAAGCTCAAATCAAAAAAAATTCGTGGCTTATTTATCAAATAAACTCACGGCAAAAAAAATAAAATTGAGGGCTTATTGTTTTGTTGAGCTTATTCTCTCTTTGGTCTTCGTCTTTTTAGCTTATCTTGAAGCTTATTTTTCATTTTCGTGGCTTATTGTTGCAAATAAGCTCACGGCTCACAAATTTTTTGGGCTTATTGGTTTGTTTTGCTTATTTACTTCTTGCTTCACATGTTCTACACCGTCTTGTGGTTGATTCGTGCTTATAAGCTCTTAACTTCGTGGCTTATTTTTTTCTTTTCGTGGCTTATTTCTTCAAATAAGCTCACATCTTTTTTTTAAGATTCTTGATTGTTATTTGTTTCGTGTTCTTGCATAAAACACTCGTCCTTCTTGTTTAACATCAAACTAGTCACATCCTTGCATTTCTTGTTGCTTATTTTTCAAGATTATTTCGGCTTATTTCGAGCTTAATTGGTTGCTTATTTTCGTGGCTTATTTGTGTTTGTTCTTATCTTTTTGTGGTCATAACCGGTCAAAATCAAGAGACCAAGATCCACAATATTAGCCTACAAAGACAAGGACATCTTGTTTTCTAGTTTAAGTGGTCCTCACTCGAAAGTGACACCGAGCAGAATATGTAGGCTAAGCGAAATATGCAGGAAAAGTTCAAGCGAAATATGAATGTTTAGTTTCAAGCGGAATATGCAGGTTAAATTATTGAGCGAAATATGTATGATATTTGAAGCGAAATATGCAGGTTAATCTTCAAGCGAAATATGTCGTCTTTATGAAATAAGTTACTGACAAAATTTCAAGCGAAATATGTTAAAAGAGTTCAAGCGGAATATGATGAAAATTTCAAGCGAAACATGTTGAAAATTTCAAGCGAAATGTGCATTTCTTACCCAAGCGAAATATGTATCTTCAGTCAAGCGAAATGTGTAATTCTCTCCTGAGCGAAATATGCATTTTCTTTCAAGCGAAATGTGCAACTTTGTCCAAGCGAAACATGTTTTTGATAAAGCGAAATATTTCATCCTTGTTTTAGTTTTAATCAACCATTACTACCAATCATCAACATAAGCTCAAGTTCTACAACAAACAACCTTAATCTCAATCAATTATTTATTCACGGTTATTTCTATTGATTTTGTAAAATCCCGTTAAACTTTTTACCGGTTTTATCATAGATTTGTAAAATCCCGTGAACGTTAATTGCATTCAAAACCACAACTTTATTCACAACACATCTACTTAAGATCCTACAAATCATTTTTACATCACATCACAGAAAAAATAGAAACGAAAGATACTTTATCTTCGTGTTCTAATTCAGAAGAACAACAAATGCAACAAATTCAAGAAAAAGCAAAAGAAAGTTGCATGGTATCTTTTCGACAACTTCATTCACACCTCAAGCTTCTTTCAAACAACGACTTAAAAGGAACTCGAACCGAGTCTGGATTCAAACGTGCATTTGCGACACTCTTTGGTCAAGATATAGAGACTTTCACAGGCAAAATGTTCCTGAACGTGGACCAACTAGAAAAACAACTTGACAAAGAAGAATTTCAAGAGATTGGATCCATGGCTGCTTTTAATGAAAGAGCAGCCAAAGAGATTGGATCCATGGCTGCTTTTAATGAAAGAGCAGCCAAGATATAGAGACACACTGATCCAACACATGGAATCTGTTAAGAAGTCGATTAATGAAAGAGCAAAGCATAAACAAGAGTATAACAGCTTCAGTTGTTCATCAAGTCACAGATGTATATGGATGATGAATATGTTGTAATGGCACACAACTATTTTCTACAATACACTTAACTCGAGATTCCAGAATTCCGTGATACACTGATCCAACACATGGAATCTGTTAAGAAGTCGATTAATGAAAGAGCAAAGCATAAACAAGAGTATAACAGCTGGGTGAATGAAAGAAAAATGCAGACAACAAAGGATAAGATTGATTAGAGTAAAGCATTGGATGCTAGATTGGTTGATACAGAAAGCAATGGGACAACATTTAAAGAGCACGATACAAGCAGCAGATCAGGGAATGATGCACATGCTGATGATGCAAATATTAGACCCATATATGATAAAGAGCCAATGGTTGAGGTACACACAACTGCTGAAATCAATATCTTTGCTACTGGAGAACAGCATACTGAGCAACCTGAATTCAATAATGAAGGAGAGGTTGACCAGAATGCTGAACAATGTCTTGACACATGTCCTTTGCCTGCTACATTAACTGATAACCAGACAACTGAACTCTCAAATCAATCTCTTGAATCTACAAATATTCGTCTCAAAAAGACCGTTGCCCAATTTCAAAAAGATTATTTAAGAATGGAAGCTCATTGTGTTAATCTTGAACTTAAATATCAAAATCAAGCTTTAAAAGAAGGTCAACATGGTCAATTTTCGAATGTAAAAAGTAATCAAGCCAAGGTTAAACATGACATAGATATAATTGAAACAATAAACATCGAATTGGAACATAAAGTGGCTAAGTTACTTAAGGAAAATAAGACTTTGAAAATGCATTACAAAGAAATGTTTGATTCTATCAAGACAACGAGAGCTAAGAACATAAAACACACAACTTCTTTGATTGCAAATAATGATAAATTCAAAGCTCAACTTCAAGAAAAAGGGTTTGTAATTGCAGCATTAAAAAATAAGTCAAGGAAATTAACAATAAATAGTGTGAATACTAAGTTTGCAAAATCGTCAATCTTAGGGAAACCGGTTTTACAACCATGTAGAAACCAATCAGTTGTTAGACAATCGACTGTGTTTAAGTCTGAATGACCTAGATTTTCAAAGCAACGGTTTGCCTCCCAAGTTGATGTCAATAACGATTTGTCAAAACCAGTCACTACACATTATTTGTCAAAGGAAAGAGAATCTGCTATTGCAAAACCTCATCACATGATTGCACCTGGCTCATCTAGGTATAGCTCAAATGACATGGTTCATAAACACTACCTAGAGGAAGCTAAGAAAAAGACATAAGAAAGCAGTATGAATTCACAGAAACCTAGTGTGATAGCCTTCTTGCTAGATCACAAACAACGACAAATGGTAGCAAACAAAACCTGACCTCTTGATGTTTTGATAATAACAAAATGTAAAAACGTTTACGATAAAAATAAACGTTTATAAATTACTAACCGTAAAATTCTATTTCTAAGATTAATCACTTAAGGTATGGATAAACAAATCATTAAACATGATTAGTGATTAAGAAAATATTTTTCTTAAACCTTACATTTCTACAAAAGTGTTTTTATAAAAATATAAAAACAAAATATTTATTTATAAAAGAAATGTATTATTAAAATAATAAATTTGAAATCAGATTTTTCCCCCCAAAATGGAAGGTTCTAAAACAGATAACACCTTCCCCACAAAAAGACAAAAAGAGGAGCGTAGTCTACGGCGGCCCCCTTATAGGCCTGGCGGCCCCCTAATATATTTGGGACCGCCGGGACCGCCGCCAGCACAACGGCTCTTTTTGTCTCCTATAAATACTGGGCCACCCCATCTGAAAAACAGAACCTCTTGCCACGAATTTTCTCAGATCTACTTTTCTCTCTTCTTTCTTTCTTTCTAAAACACATATCTTAATCACTAACATACCTTGATCTTGTTTCAAGTGATTAATTCTTTCTTCCTCCCTTCTTCTTCTAATCAAGTGCAAGAGAAGAACAATCGTATTCTTCTACATACGAATTGTTATTAAGTGATCTCCTTCTTCCTCCTCAAGATCACAAGTCTTTATTATATTAACTTTGTGTTGTTGTGTAATTTGGATTGTGTGTAGATCCAATTGTATAAATTGTGTATTTGTGATTTGGATTGTGTGTCAATCCAAGAGTATATATCTTATGAGTGTGTAATGACTTAGTGAAGTCTTAGATTGGTTCTTGCTAAGATTAGGACTTGACATCTAGCTTAGTGTCGGAAAAGAAAGTAAGCGACGTGTAAACGGTTTTCTCCACCTAAAGGGAGCTTGTTGACATAGTGAAATCTCGAGTGGAGTACTCGGGGAGTGGAGTAGGAACGAAGAGGTGCTTCATAGCTGAACCACTATAAATCTTGGTGTCTTGGTTTGATCGTTTCTTTCTCTATCTCTCTATATTGTTATTGTTTACTTAGTTCATTACATTAGATAGTTTAGTTGTGATTCATATTGTTGATTGATTGACATACAACTCGAATCAAAGCATTTTATAAGCAAAGTTTTAAAACGGTCAAATTAACCGGTAAACTATTCAACCCCCCTTCTAGTTTCCTACATTATTTCCAATAACAATTATATCATCAACATAGACAAGGAGAGCTAAGAAATCATGATCATTACTCTTAGTAAACAAAGAATAGTCACTTCTGCTTTGACTAAAACCATTATCAATCAAATCTTAAGTCAGTTTAGCATTCCATTGCCTAGGAGCATGTTTAAGGTCATAGAGAGACTTTTTAAGCCTACAAACCCTTTTATCCTCAGGACTAAAATATCCTTCAAGCAAAGTCATATAGATTGTTTCATCTAGATCTCCATATAAAAAGGCATTATTAATGTCAAGCTGATATAAAGGCTTGCACAACAAGATTTAACATACATCTAACAGTAACAATCTTAACAACAGGAGAAAAAGTTTCATCAAAATTAACTCCTTTTTTATTAAAACCTTTGGCAACAACTCTTGCCTTATATCTTTCTATTTCACCATCAGATTTATACGTTATTTTAAACACCCATTTACTACCAATAGATTTCCTATCATAAGGTAAATTAGTTATTTCCCATGTATCATTATCATATAAGGCTTTCATTTCTTTATTCATTGCCTCAATCCAGTGCTGCTCCTTATAAGCTTGCCAATAAGTGTTTGGTTCAAAAGCTTTGTTTAACTTAGTAGTAAAACAAAAAAAATTCTGATGTAAGATTAGAGTACCCTTCATATCTTTCAAGATCATATTTTACTTTTGAATCAACAACATATTCACTATATTTATTAGGAAAAACAGAAGATCTTTCAGACCTTCTCAAAGGTTGATTAACAACATTTTGAAATGTTTTGTGTCAGGAATATTAGCATCATCACCCTCAGATAATGCAGAATCATGCTCAGATGTTGCAGCCATCCCATTCTCATTAGCAGAACCATTGGAACCTTGAGGATGCCCCACATCATCCTCAAAGAGGTCATTTGTTGAACTGCGAGATTGAGAAGAGTTGCCACCCTCATTCGGAGCATGGGCATTTAAGTTGTTATCATCATTGGGAGTATCAGGACCCTTATATACAATTTCATCAAACATATTTACAGGATCCAAGTCCTGCCTTTGTTTTTCCACAGAATTGTGTTTAATTATAAAAAGAAACACTCTTTTAAAATTTTTAACACCCCTTGAAAAAATAAATTGTTTTCTTTCAAGACTAAACAATTTATACCCTTTCTTAAAAGAATAGTATCCAACAAGAACACATTTTTCAGCCCTACTACCAAACTTATCATGATTGTTAAAAATGGTAGCAAAACAAAGACACCCAAAAAATCTCAAGTGTTTTAAAGAAGGTTTTTTTATTAATACAAGTTGGTAAGGAGATTTTCCCTTCAGCACATAACTGGGCAACCTATTAATCAAATAGCAAGCGGTAATAATACACTCAGACCACAAATTAAGAGGAATTCCCCCTGAAACAGAAGGGATCTCGCAACATTAAGAAGATGCCTATGTTTCCTCTCCAAAATTCTATTTTGTTGAGGACTATAAGCACAAGAGGTTTGATGTATTATGCCATTATTTTCACAAAAGGTGCTAAACTTATGATTAACAAATTCAGTTCCATTGTCACTTCTAAAAGTTTTAACAGTTTGTTTAAATTGGTTTTTGTTGGGAATTATGCATTCCTGACTTAGTACCATTAGATATATTAGTTAGTACCGCTAGTTGTAATTTGTACTGAGAGTACAAAATGTTAGTACTGATCAGATAGTTAGTACCATTAGTATAAAATAGTTAGTACTGTTTATGAGATATGCATGAGATATCTTAGGAAAAGATATGCATGATCTTTATAAGCGTTTTATAAAGCCCATTAGGATTTCCTTAGTCTATAAAAGGAACCCTATGCATAGTTAGTATTTATAAAGTTCTAGCACAGGATCATAGAGATCGATTAGCAATCATAGTCTTTGTAATCTGTAACCTAGGCAGATTCAAGTGATAATATAAAGTTCTTTTGTGATTCTTAAATATTGTTCTTCTTAGCATTATTGATTAGTTTTATGAATAATAGATATGTTCAAATCAGTGTTTCATTATTTTTGCTTTAGCATTACTAAGGGAAGCAAACCCCTTTACAAGCAAATGTTAAGATCTATTCACTAAACGATCCAACAAGTGAGTATCAGAGCATTTGTAGGAAACTACTAAATAAGAAGAACTTAATTGTAAGATGGCAGAACAAGACATTCCTCCACCCACTATCACAGCAATGAAAATTCCTATCATCGGTAAGGGAGAATATGATATTTGGAGCATGAGAATGCAACAATATATCTGTCACACAGACCATAACCTATGGGATGTTTATTTCAATGGAATCTAGAAGAAGAACCTGCACCAACTGGAGAAACATCTGCTCCTCCTGCTCCTAAGACTGCCAAACAACTACTGCATAAAAGTAATCAGTAAAGGAGTTTAAGAGCATCTGCTTTAGCAAATACCTGAATGTTAGCCTCCAAAAATATTGATTCAGACAGAATGAGAAGTTCATTCATTTGGAATATTAGGTCTCGGTCATTTATATATTAAATGTTGTAATAGGCTAGAACGGGTATTGGGCTCATTTAATGTAATCTAATATGTTACGTGTATCGGGCAAAAGCCCAAGTAAACTCGAGCCCAACCCAAGACAAACCCTCGGCCCACTAAGCCTTTTAAGGCCGGCCTATCTAGGGTATATAAACCCCTCTCCATGTATGGAGAGAGGGTTGTTGGTCTCATTTGTATTTGTGCAAGTTAATCAACCTCTATTTTTCTTCTCTCCCTAGTTTCTCTTTCTAGTTTCTCTCTCTACAATTCTTCTCATCTCCAATCTTATTTTCTTGTTCATAATATGAAGTGAAGTGATTATTTGGATCCGACATTTGGTATCAGAGCCTCGGGTAGATCGTGGTTGTTTTGTGGTTTAATAAGCTCAAATCAAAAAATTTCGTGGCTTATTTGTCAAATAAGCTCACGGCACAAAAAAAATTTGAGGGCTTATTGGTTTGTTGAGCTTATTCTCTCTTTGGTCTTCGTGTTTCTAGCTTATCTTGAAGCTTATTTTTCATTTTCGTGGCTTATTGTTGCAAATAAGCTCACGGCTCACAAAATTTTTGGGCTTATTGGTTTGTTTTGCTTATTTACTTCTTGCTTCACTTGTTCTACACCGTCTTGTGGTTGATTCGTGCTTATAAGCTCTTAACTTCGTGGCTTATTTTTTTTCTTTTCGCGGCTTATTTCTTCAAATAAGCTCACGTCTTTTTTTAAGATTCTTGATTGTTATTTGTTTCGTGTTCTTGCACAAAACACTCGTCCTTCTTGTTTAACATCAAACTAGTCACATCCTTGCATTTCTTGTTGCTTATTTTTCAGGATTATTTCGGCTTATTTCGAGCTTAATTGGTTGCTTATTTTCGTGGCTTATTTGTGTTTGTTCTTATCTTTTTGTGGTCATAACCAGTCAAAATCAAGAGACCAAGATCCACAATTTTAGCCTACAAAGACAAGGACATCTTGTTTTCTAGTTTAAGTGGTCCTCACTCGAAAGTGACACCGAGCAGAATATGTAGGCTAAGCGAAATATGCAGGAAACGTTTAAGCGAAATATGAATGTTTAGTTTCAAGCGGAATATACAGGTTAAATTATTGAGCGAAATATGTATGATATTTGAAGCAAAATATGCAAGTTAATCTTCAAGCGAAATATGTCGTCTTTATGAAATAAGTTACTGACAAAATTTCAAGCGAAATATGTTAAAAGAGTTCAAGCAGAATATGATGACAATTTCAAGCGAAATATGCATTTCTTACCCAAGCAAAATATGTATCTTCAGTCAAGCGAAATGTGTAATTCTCTCTTGAGCGAAATATGTATTTTCTTTCAAGCGAAATGTGCAACTTTGTTCAAGCGAAACATGTTTTTGATAAAGCGAAATATTTCGTCCTTGTTTTAGTTTTAATCAACCATTACTACTAATCATCAACATAAGCTCAAGTTCTACAACAAACAACCTTAATCTCAATCAATTATTTATTCACGGTTTTTCTATTGATTTTGTAAAATCCCGTTAAACTTTTTACCGGTTTTAATCATAGATTTGTAAAATCCCGTGAACGTTAATTGCATTCAAAACCACAACTTCAATCACAACACATCTACTTAAGATCCTACAAATCATTTTCACTTCACATCACAGAAAAAATGGAAACGAAAGATACTTTATCTTCGTGTTCTAATTCGGAAGAACAACAAATGCAACAAATTCAAGATAAAGCAAAAGAAAGTTGCATGGTATCTTTTCGAAAACTTCATTCACACCTCAAGCTTCTTTCAAACAGCAACTTACAAGGAACACGAACCGAGTCTGGATTCAAACGTGCATTTGCGACACTCTTTGGTCAAGATATAGAGACTTTCACAGGCACAATGTTCCTGAACGTGGACCAACTAGAAAAACAACTTGACAAAGATGAATTTAAAGAGATTGAATCCATGGCTGCTTTTAAAGTACTCGAGACACAGTTTTAGATGTTCATCAAGTCACAAATGTATATGGATGACGAATATGTTGTAATGACACGCAACTACTTTCTACAATACACTCAACTTGAGATTCCAGAATTCCGTGACACACTGATCCAACACATGTAATCTGTTAAGAAGTCGATTGATGAAAGAGCAAAGCATAAACAAGAGTATAACAGCTGGGGGAATGAAAGACAAATGCAGACAACAGAGGATAAGGTTGATTTGAGTAAAGCATTGGATGCTAGCTTGGTTGATACAGAAAGCAGTGGGATAGCATTAAAAGAGCAAGTTACAAGCAGCAGATCAGGGAATGATGAACATGCTGTTGATGCAGATATCAAACCCGTATATGATGAAGAGCCAATGACTGAGGTACACACAACTGCTGAAATCAATATCTTTGCTACTGGACAACAGCATACTGAGCAACCTAAATTCAATAATGAAGGAGAGGTTGACCAGAATGTTGAACAATGTCATGACACATGTCCTTTGCCTGCTACATTAACTGATAACCAGACAACTGAACTCTCAAATCAATCTCTTGAATCTGAAAATATTCGTCTCAAAAAGATCGTTGCCCAATTTCAAAAAGATTTTTTAAGAATAGAAGCACATTGTGTTAATCTTGAACTTAAATATAAAAATCAAGCTTTAAAAGAAGGGCAACATGGTCAATTTTTTAAAGTAAAAAGTAATAAAGCCAAGGTTAAACATGACATAGATGTAATTGAAACAATAAACATCGAATTGGAACATAAAGTGGCTAAGTTACTCAAGGAAAATGAGACTTTGAAAAGGCATTACAAAGAAATATTTGATTCTATTAAGACAACAAGAGCTAAGAACATAGAATACACAACTTCTTTGATTGTAAATAATGATAAATTCAAAGCTCAACTTCAGGAAAAAGGGTTTGCAATTGCAGCATTAAAGAATGAGTTAAAGAAATTAACAGGAAATAATGTGAATACTAAGTTTGCAAAATCGTCAATCTTAAGGAAACCGGTTTTACAACCACGTAGAAACCAATCAGTTGTTAGACAACCGACTGCGTTTAAGTCTAAACGACCTAGAATTTCAAAGCAACGATTTGCCTCCCAAGTTGATGTCAATAATGATTTGTCAAAACCAGTCACTACACATTATTTGCCTAAGGAAAGAGAATCTGCTGTTGCAAAACCTCATCACATGATTGCACCTGGCTCATCTAGGTATAGCTCAAATGACATGGTTCATAATCACTACCTAGAGGAAGCTAAGAAAAAGACACAAGAAAGCAGTAGGAATTCAGAACCTAGTGTGATGCCTTCTGCTAGATCACAAAGCATGGCAAATGGTAGCAAACCAAAACCTAGGATCAATAACCAAAAGTCTAGGAATTGGCCTGCATCTAAGAGTAGTTGCGTCACGACAAAGACTGTGCCCATAGCAGAACACTCTAGGAATTCTAGAAGTTTTTCTGACTCCAAACATTTTGTTTGCTCGACATGTCAGAAATGTGTCTTTAATGCCAATCATGATTCTTGTGTAACAAAATTCCTGAATGAAGTCAACTCACGCGCTAAGGTTCCATCCAATAAGACAACAAAAAGATACATACCCGTAAAGCAAACAAGTTTTGCAAAGAAACCAGAAAGACAGATCTCAAAAGACATAGGTCTTTAATAAAAAAGACTTCCATTGTGCATGAGAAAACAATGACTCATAGATCTTGTCTTAGGTGGAAACCAACGGGTAAAAATTTCAAGACAATTGGTCTTAAGTGGATTCCTACAGGAAAGATATTCACCTCTAGCACAACTAAGGTTGACAGTGAACCCCAAAATGGTTCAAATGACGATATCACTAACCAGTATGAATGCAAACAAACTCTTAATGTCAGTGCAGGTACACTTAACATACATGCAGGTACATCTTTAAATCCTACAACTCCGAGGTTGGTTGCTGAAAAGACTGATATCTGAGAAACCAGGGCTTTAAGGAATTTTCATCTGATGAATAAGCAATGACTTCTGATCATAACAGTTCAGAACTCGGAATTCACGACCACAGCAATGAACTGTCAAGTTCAAAGCTGGTTCCAAAAGTTGTTCCTCCAGCAGACAAGACAGCTACATCACGACAAGAGTTGGAATTACTATTTCACCATCACATAACAATGCTGAGGTCAACATGTAAATATTTTTTATAAAACCAAATACAAAAATATAAAATTTCAAAAAGAAAATACAAAATCAAAAAATCAGAAAATGTTTCAAAAAATATTCTTCTCGACATGTCTCTTGGAATCGATAACATTTACGTACCTAGAAATGTTGATTAATATCGACACGGGCGTGTAAATGAAGTTCGAACAGGAGTTTCAAAAAGAACAGGAGTTTTAAATGTTTTCAAATCATGTCATTTCTAATTTTTCTTGATGATTGTAATCACTTCCTCAGATTGCTAATTAGACGACGACAATGGGAGTGGAGTTCAGTGCGCTTATCCCTTAAAAGTTAGAAAGATAAGTCTCTAACAATTGGTTTTGCAAAATGTTGAACATTTTTTCAGTATTTTCTCATTGACACAATTCATAATTCTTTTTAAAATTGCGTGTTCAACAATCTCCATTCCTCATATTGTTTTACAAATCAAATTTTATTACTTTTGGTCGTCATTTTTAATTGTGTCAATGTTTGAGGGGAGTTGTTCTGAAAGATAAATATCGCGGTTTATTGATTAATGGGAAAATCATAACATGACAATTCTTATGTATTCAACCACATGATAAAAGGTAGTCATAACATATCTAAGGATTAATATTCGAACTATCTATAGTGAGTGATTGTTATGAAGATGATTAGGTGGTTAAGCACAATTTTTCAAGAATTCTTCGATGACATTAATAATCTTTCAAAAAAAATGTATGTCAACAATGCCTAACACCTTAATTTTAATCTTCTATTTTACCAATTCGGCATATTGTTTTTTGGTGTCAAACATATGTAAAATCGAGGTGGGAGCAAGTTTTATGTTCCATGTAATTCATGCTAAGTAAAATGATTTTCTTCCCATGGTATTTCACGAAATTTTTAATCACAAAAATTATTTCAAAAACTAAGTGAATTAGCTATTTATAATTAAGGGTAAGAAATGTATTAAAATGTGATTTAAAAATTATAAGTGATCTTTTCGACTCAAAGTTGCTTGTTACTTTCGAAAAGGTTTTATGGTTTACGATCTCATACTAAACATCTTATTTCACGACGATTCTGAATTCATAAGGTGGTAAGGTTAGGTATTTGTTCTATGATCCAACCAGAACCAGAGGGATCTACCCAAGGACACTCTATAGTTAGAAATAGCAGTCCTTAGGTATGCTTGGAGTGAATCAGTATACGGGGAATAATGCCGACTAGATTAAGCTACCACTTGGAAACAATCACATCAAAAAAACAAAATATACATGTTATTTTAAGTAATAAATATTTGAAGGTGTTATTAAAGGCGTCTTGGTAGAATATGAAGGGGTTAAAGAATTTAAAAGAATGTATGGATAAAAGGTCTAAAGAAAGTAGCCCTCCAACACAAATTTAGGAGAACGGGGTCATACATATGTGTCAGAATCACAATGTTGTTTGCTGACCATTGAAGACGACATCATGAACACTGTGATGCAATGCAAACCCTCCCCAGCCATTCGGGTTATCTCTCCAATTGATACTTTGTCTCTTTGGTTCCCGGAGATTACACACTAATTCTATTGACTTTCTCACTACCATAGATAGTTGATATGAATAGGTGGCAGTTGATCAGCCTCCGATTACTAAAACCAAAACTCACTAATCGAGTCTAGAGCCAATAGATCCATAAATAAATCTCATAAGGACACATCCCATTACTAACACTTGTTGAACACCAATTAGTTCACAAGCTGTTAACAAGAGTCCTATACATTATCCTTATGATTTTGTCAGAACATCCGAGTGATACTTATGTACTCACAATGAAGATGAAAATCCTGCTTGAGCCAGCATATCAACAAGCTCATTTGTTGGTGTCTTGCAAGATTCTTTATGAATCAAACTTGTATCAAACTGGAAAGAAAACGATGGTGCGATTCAAATGTGATCAAACTTGTTCCAGGAATATGAATATGACGGCTACTCAGAAAGTTAGTCAAAACTATCTGATTTCACTCTCTACCGTGTTGTCCGCTTTGAGACATTTCTCCGGTAATGAAGAACTAGCAAGCATGGTAAATCTATCTCATCTGTGTTAGAAGAACCTACGCTTGAGTAGAAAACCCTATCAAGAGATTCTTTGAATCTACCTTGTTCACATGTATAATTTTTATACTGTAAAATGGTCTTCAAGGAATCGAGGTTATTCTTAACAAATCCGGATGAATGACAAAGCCATATTCGTCCACACGCTTTATTGCTAACTGTTTTATTTTAGAGATCCCTAAGATGGAGATGGTGTTGCCTTTATTCCAGCTAAAGTCGGATTCATTACCACATGCATCATGCTCCTAACATACAAGTTCATACTAATATATGTCATCGAGTATTCAAGAATCATGAAAGGCTCAAGATAATAAGACAAATACTTTCGCACAAATACTTGGATATACATAGTCTTCTTTCAAAGATAGATAAGTTATCACGGGTGATTGTTAGCAAGCTTTTCAATAAGATGCAATGTTGTAGCATGTTAGTCAAGACACAATATCGTAAGGCGGCAAAGACATCAAGACGGAAGAATTAAGATTTAAAGATCTCGGACGAAAAGACATGTCACAAAAGACAATGACAAAAGCTCAAGATCATAGATCACAAAGCATGAAGGAACAAGCCTACAACGTTGACAGAGACAAAGATCATAAGAGCTTAACGACAAAAGCAATCTCATTGATCTCACGAAGGAGTGTCACAATAAACTCACTTCGGGGGAGATTGTTAGCCTCAAAAATATTGAGTCGAACGAGAAGTTCGTTCATTTGGAATATTAGGTCTCGGTCATTTATATATTAAATGTTGTAATAGGCTAGAACGGGTATTGGGCTCATTTAATGGAATCTAATAGGTCACGCGTGTATCAGGCGAAAGCCCAAGTAAACTCAAGCCCAACCCAAGACAACCTTCGGCCTCACTAAACCTTTTAAGGCTGGCCCATTTGGGCTATATAACTCCTCTCATGTGTGGAGAGAGGAGTTGTTGGTCCTCATATGTGTTTGTGCAAGTAAATCAACCTCTATTTTTATTCGTTTCTCTTTCTAGTTTCTCTCTCTACAATTCTTCTCATCTCCAATCTTATTTTCTTGTTCATAATATGAAGTGAAGTGATTATTTGGATCCGACAGATCCATTGGACAAGTTGGCAAGGTTGTACCTGAAGAGGGTAGTAGCAAGACACGGGATACCTGTTTCAATTATCTGTGATCATGATGGGCTTTGTGCGTTCAATGGAGCTACCGAGAACTTTTGATAGGATGATGTCAAGATTAAAAGTATTAATTTAAAGGTACTAAAACAAAATTCTCATTATAGATATAGCAAATGTGAATAGTATGCTAACCCATAAAAACCACACATCTCTCATATGGGCTGTTAATGGAGCACATGTGGTTTACCAGCACATTAATAAGAGAACATAAGTGAGAGGTGATGTGGGACTCGCGATTCTCGAGCTGACTCGAGCCGGGGACCATGAGGGTTTTTGCATGGTTAAATTTACCATCTTATTCCTGATCCTCGGCATCCTAGTCATGAATTGTAGACGAGCATATCTGAGATTAACATGCCATTGATCAAAATCAATGAATCTCAAAAGAACTAGGAATTTCATAGAGAATGAAATTGACAAAGACATTGTCTACCTAAAATAAATACGTGATGTGATTACGGCAATCCTCTTCATAAACGAATCTAAAATATGGATCCTAGCCTTAATTTAAAATTGGGTAATTAATTAAGGTATATTCATGCTAACTAAAACTGTTTTATCTTATAGATGTCTATTGTAAATGGTGTTAATCCTCCCGCTCCCAATCCTGCACATAACTCAAACTTCTTATTACTTTTAGTTCTTGGGAGGGAAAGATTCACCGGTCCTAACTATATAGACTGGATGCGAAACCTTAGGTTCACCTTAAGGTACAAGAACAAAGAGTATGTTCTCGATGAGCAAATTTCCACAATCGATGATGATTCAATCCAAAAAGAGATTGAAGCTCACCAAAAGCACTATGATGGTGCAAACAAAGTGCATGCATCATGACATCTTCCATGAGCCTGGAACTACAAAAGAATTTTGAGAACACTTGGGCTTATGAAATGAACCAACGGCTCAAAGAAATGTTTTAGGCAAAAGCTATTACATTTCTTAATTTTAGGTCATTTTACGAATCCTATTATTCGTCACTATTTATTTTGGTTCGATACGTGTTTACTTTTAAATTAACTTTTAAGCTAAATCGCGTAGACTAGAAATAATCATCTAACGTAAACGGTCACCAAATGAATTAAGGTTTACGTCAAGCAAGTGTTATATAATTATTAGGAATATAATTATTGACTTTGCGCATTTTATTTTTATTGGTCACGTAAAAGGCTTACGTTTCGCAATAAAATATATTTAGACACACCACAGAAATATCTAGACTTACCTAGACTCAAACCAATACCCACTTTTGATCCTTAAATAAAAAATTTATATAATTCTTGTGTTATTAAACCTTGTGGACGAATATGGGTAGTTTAAACCCACAAACCATTCGTCCCTTGTGATTTACTAGCTAACAAATCCCCTAATAATCCTTAAAAGTACATGTACATCCCATGGTTAATTAAACTTGGTACTTAGTGTCCCTTAGCTAACAAATACATAATGGTTAATAACCCATTTATTTCCTTTGTCCATCTTGATGCCGCGGTTAACAAGAAAACAACACAAAACCATAAGATTTCATGTATCTAGCATATCTTGTACACATATTGAGCAATTAAAGATTGTACTAGAGTGGTTTAGCCTAATACAATGTGTAGCTAACCAAAAACCCCTAAACCACCTCCTAAGGCTCGATTTATGGTTAGTTTAGGACTAAGGGAAGCTAACTAGTTATTAAGCCTATAAATACCCATATACATATGACACTTGAACATTTCATAAAACTCCTAAACACTCTCTCTAGCAAAAACCACCCTTATTTCTCCTCATTGTTTCGGGTTAAGCATAACCAGACCCATACGCACCCACATTGCAAATCTAGGGATACAAGGTAACGTTAAGACCTTCATACAAGCTCATAGGAAGGACCACGAGCTAGGATCCGGGTATACAAGCTTTGAAGCTTAGGATTATATACGTTTGGGGTGTAAACAATTTAGGTTTGCTTCGCAATCCATAACCAAGAGTCTAGGACTATTGTAAGTCGAACTAAGCTCATATTTATCTACATTCTAGTCGTTTATTCATGTCTAGTTGAAAAGAGTCATGTTAACTTGTGTGTAATAAAGTTAACGTGAGCATGAACATGCATAGTTCGACCCATGCATGGTTCACGCATGTACATTATACGTACATTTGACCTTGTGTGGTGCAAGCATTTACAACATGTATAAAACATGTTAAGTTGTCGAGTTAAGCCTTAATGTATCATTTAAAATGCAAGGAAAGTAACTCATATGAAAATCACTTAATATATTCAAAATATATAAAAACCTATACGTAAACATTTACTAAAAACGCAATAACTTGGCTTGGGAACGCGTACATTAGCTCATAGGACAGATGCATGTGATTGATCGTAGTTAATAAATCCAAGCGAGTGCTTAACGAAAGGATTAGAACCCTAGAACCAAACTAGTAAACCAAAGGACCATTTTCGGGTCACATTGGGCTTGACAGCCCACCATGGGAGCCTAACAGGCCCATCAGACCTCGAAGGAAGGGCCTATAGCTTATTTAATAAGCTCTATGAGCTTATTAAGGGCTAAACATACTTATTGGACTCATATGGACCCTAATACTAGTTAGAAAACCTAGCCGAACCCATAATGGGCTCGTTAGCCCGTTAACGAGTCCAACGCAAGCCAATAAGCTCACGATAAGCTTAAACAACTTATTGGTGAACTTATACAGTTTTGATGGGCTTAATAGACCTAGGAATAATTAATGGACCTTAATGGACCAAGCCAAAATGTTTGAACACTATTCGGGTTCTTATTGGGCCCAAAAAGCCCAATAACAAACTTATTTGCTTATTGGATAAGCCAAACAGTAAGGTCAGCTTAATCAGACCCAAGACAAGCTTAATAAGTCAAGAAAATAAGTTGTATAATAAAGGAAACCTTTTTACAAACTTTCGGGTTGAGTTATTGGGCTAACGAGCCCAATACGCTCGAATAAGCTCAAATAAGCTCACTCGAGCTTATTTTTTAGCTTATCAATTTTTGATAAACTTAAGGAGGGCTTATGTACTTTTGAAATTTCTTTTGGACCTTTAAATAGCTTATTGGACCTTAACGGACCCAATAAGGCGCATTAAGCCCAATAAGCATAAAGAAGCTTATCCGAGCTTATTTATAAGAAGTTTCAGCTTCTATGACTTACTTGAAAGTAATAAAACCAATTGCCACTTGTTAGAACTTAATCGGGCTTAAAATGTGATGTTTACAAGTTAAGGGACTAAATGTGTAAACTTTGAAACTTGAGGGTTCAATTTTGTCAACTCACTATTTTTGTAAGTTGAGGGACTGTTTTTGTCATTTCAGAAACTTTAGGGACTATTGGAACATATAAGGACCTAAAGTGTAATTTTGTAAAGTTAAAGGACCAAATGTGTACAAGTGGAAACTTAAGGGTTTAAAAATGTAAAATAGTATATATTTTATAAACCTAGGGGCTGTTCTGTAATTATGGAAAACCTAAGGGTTATTTTATAAACAAAAGTGAATTTAATAAACACTTGACATATCGGACGAATGATATTCGGATAGTATACCGGTTAACCTACGACTTAATAAATAGGAATATTTATTAGTAACGTTTATACGTATACAAGGTCATGTAAAATCGTATACCTTCCCAAGAGCCATCAAGAAATTACAAATACGATAAACATGTGCACCACCACACAAGTGATAACAGTATATATAAACTAGAAATTTATTTTAGTTTATACATTGAGTCGTTAGCCTAAACTGTAAACTAAGACTGGCCGTATTTACTTAGGTATTTGACGGTGTGATCCTTCTACTTGAATATATTTATCATTTTCAGAGGACTATTCGCTAAGGTGAGTTCATAGCCCCATGTTTAACAATTATTTAAATGATTTACATCTTTGGGGTGAGAACAAGCTTTGTTTTACAAATTGGACGCAAGTGTATATTTTATACAATGATTACGTGTTTGCCTAAGTAGCGATAACCCACTGAGCCCTTAATCATGAACTGTCAGTCACTAGATTGTGAGCGCGAATGTTATAAATAGATCTATTTGGGATTGACATCCTCGTTTGGGTGAGTAGCGCTCACTGTGCCGGGTTGCCGGACAACAAACGTATACCATGTCGAATTTGGGATGTTACGGGTTAGAACGTCATTCACGGGCATTTATGGGCAATTTATTGCATTCATACACGTCGAGCTTGAGTGTCATGAGCTTAGGAAAACATAATTACTTTTTATGATGTTTGCATCTATTGCTTAATCATACACTTGGAAATATTGCGGTCCTACTATTGATTTACATAAACCTATGAATTCACCAACTTTATGTTGATGTTTTAAGCATGTTTTCTCAGGTCAATAAGGCACGAGGTGCTCAGATACATTGGGGTCACTCTTTGGAAGAGTCAGTACTAAAGATTTGGGGCGTATTACACTTTGGGAACATTTGTTATAATCGGAAATCTTTACTTACGTTGTCGAACAATTTGAAGCCATGAGCTTATGTAACGAACAAGTATTTTGTTAAATTCAATGTATCTTTTAAACGACACGTTTAGTGGTCGTTCTCATATCTTGTGCTATTGATCTATGAAGTAACGCCATCGGATATTCAACATTCCGCTGCAACCCAGATTTGGGGGTGTTACACTTCTTCTCTCACGATCATACTCATTTCCTTAAGTAGTTGTTGTTAAATACGTTATAAAAAAATCATGTTGATTAGATTTGAGTAACTGATCACCATTCACCAATAGCAAAAGAATTTATAATTCATGCTATTTAACAGCTTCGTAATGTTTCTAGCTACAAAATCAATTAAAACATAACCGAATGACCTGATTATTGAAGGTTTGATACAAAATCGTGTATAGTTACATAAGTAACGCATTCACAGACATAAAAAAGGAGAGACTAAGACCTAAAAAAAGCTTTCTACGATAGTTGTTGCAAGATTAGTGCAGCCATCAAGATATATCTCTGCCCTGGCGTTAACCACCCCTTGGCTAAGCTTATTGTTATATGCTCAAAGCGTTGTTCATGTTGATGCTCCTCAAATGGAGACGTGATTGCAGCAACCATACATAACAAAAAGAACAGATCCGTTAAGAAAACTGGTTCACACTTGATTGTTCATAGAAACCTGGATAAAATCCTTTATGCATTTACAACTTACTTTAGGTGAGGGATGGCACTTTGACCCGTTCGACACGTTATAGTCTTCTCCTTCCATCTATACAAAACCTGTAAAAACACAAAAAGAACAAATAACTTTAAGTTTCCACTAATAATCGGAATATATATATATATATATA
>BQNB010083372.1:0-29054 GCA_026074375.1 Tanacetum coccineum
TCATGCCACGGATGAAAGATGAGACGGGAAAGAAAGGCCGAGCACCGAGGACGGCGCTCCCTTAAGGTGGGTAGAATGTAACAACCCGAGTTTCACGACGCGTATGACGATCGCGAGTCCGACGTCATAGTTATTATTTTTATAAACTCGCGTGAGCGAATGCCGACATTTAAATTTTTATTTGTTGTAAATAATTATTTTCGTATTTTTATTATGAACGGAAATTTGAAATTTTTATTTGATTCGCGAGTCAACGTTTGATCGCGCGTTCGTTAATCGTTTTAAGTATCATAAAAATTTACGACGCGTCTTGTTATTATTTTTAAGATCGTAAATTTATTATTTTTACGAATGTCGTCTTTTGTTCCTTGTCTTGAGCCGGACTCGCATTGTAAAAGTGTACACATTTTATTAAATGTTTTAAACCACGAAAAATGTGACGGAAATAAAATATGGTTTCGGAAGTATAATACCGAGTCTTTGGTCGGCGATAATGACGAAATAAAAACTTTTATTAAAAATAGAAGACTTAAAGGAAGGAGGGGCCAAATGTGGCAAGTGACCAAAGTATTTTTCTATAAATACCAACTCCTACACACATATAACTTCTTTTACAAAAATTGTTTCTTCCTCCCTCCCTCTCTTGTACTTCGACCGGCCACCCAAAGAAACCACCACCACCGTTTGTTTTCCGACATGCAACATAATCAACCTACAAAATATTAATCCCCTCGTTATTACCTACAAATCCCACTAATAAAAAGTAACATGCAATGGGTTTTGAAGAAATTTGTTTTCGGGTTTAATTCAAGTGTTTTGATTGAAATGGGTGTTGTACAAGAGTTAGATTAGTGTTTTAGAAGTGTTGGTTTAAATGGAAAAGCTCCGATTTTGGTTTTGGGTTTGGTTCGAAGTCGCGGTCAAGAGGAACAAAGAGGTCGAGTCGAGTTTCGTTGAGTCCGACTTGCTTGTTAAAGCATTGTAAGCACTCCCTTTATTTTTGTTTTATTCGTTTCGTTAATCTTGCGATGATTTGTTAGATAGTAACATTAGTTGATTGAGCGATTGTAATATCTTATATTGGGTATAAAAGATATGTTAAAGAATGATTTTGGGTCGAAAAATAGTCTTTGGCGCGTTTCGAAAGTAGTAAATTCGAGCAGAAAACAGAACGCGCGTAACGAGGTTCGAAAAATTATAAAAACAGATTTTTGTTTGGAAAATAATGTAGAGCTTGCTTAGACGATCGTTTTGATAGGTGGATCGTCCCGTAACTCCTAATAACGAAGAAGTTATGGCCGATTGAAGTTTGGAAATTTATATACTTTTGACAGCTATTTGTAAAAAAATACAAGCTGTGCAGATTTTGAGCGGGCGTTTTGAGCACCTTCGAGTCCGTTTCGGTCTTCCGGCGAAACACAAAAGTTGCTCAGAATGATGTTTTACTTTGTCCAGAGGCTCGCTAGTTTAAAATCGAGAAATAACGGATCAAAACTCAAGGTCAAAGTCTGCGTTTTTATTAAAAATGTTCTAGTTCCTGCAGAAACTTGCAGGCGCATTTTGGTCATTTTCTGTCGAGTTTCGGGTCTCGGCTAAAACTAAAAAGTTGTCCGGAATGTCGTTTTGCATAAAATCTCTTTAGAGTCCGAGTCATGAAAATGTGATATAACGGGTCGTTTGGAGCGGATCAGATTTAATTACTTATATATATAAAGTCAAGTCAAATAAAGTCTAACGTTGACTTTTGAAAGTCAACGGGTAAATGCTAACTTGTCGGATGTTTATAAAAATGACGAACGCTATTATTAATACGAGTATAACCATTTAGACTTAACAACTCATATAAATGAATACATTTATAAAAATAGTAACTTTTCGTAAACATACGGGACATAATCCCGATATGGGTAATTAATAACCAAGTTGAGTGTCGAAAGTTCGATGAGATAAATGAATATTATTATAAGTATAATTAGAAGGCGATACTTACTAAAAATGGTAACTTTCCGAAAATAGTAACTTTCCAAAAATAAAAAGTTTCTGAAAATAGAAAGTTTTCGATAATGTGTTGTAACGTGTAAGTAAAAGAACGATCGTAACCTAATATTGTGGGGTTTTAGGATCTAAGGCGCGCAAGTGGATTTCTCATCACATGTATGAATATATAAGTATATATGATTTTGCCGTTACGATATACGCATCGTTGATTATACTTTGAGTATATTATAATTAAGCGACATAATTATAGGTCGTGGCCGCGTTGCCGATTTTCCGTATTGGATTTGATTAATCGATCGTTGTCTTGGATCAAGGTGAGTTCATAGCCTTGCTTTTGAATGTTTTAAATGTTTTAACTCCGCGAGGGGGATATATTGCTTGTTTTGTGAAAATTGAACGCAAACTGTTTTGATAAACCATGATTTCATTTACTATTGAGTTTATGCCCTGTTACTGTGTAGTCGTTAATTACTCTGTGTGGGTGAACGCTTAGTGCATTAGATAGATCTATCGGGTTTGACAACCCTGTCCGGGGTTTGAATCAATGGTTGAACACCCTGTCAACGGACATTTTGTATTGAGAAAGGGATAGTGGCATACTATCCGGTCAATATTTTATCTTACGAGATAATTGTGTTAAGGTTCGATACACGGGCTCAAGGAGTAGAAATCAATATTTTTATAACTTGCTTACTCTCAAAGCAACGTTATTGATGTTTTGTGGAACCAAAATATGCGTTCTATGTGTTAATTGTAAACTCTATGAATTCACTCAACGTTTTGTTGACGTTTTTAAGCATGTATCTCAGGTTAGTTGCTGTTGATGGCTTGGATGGGACGGAACGCGGATATCAAGGACGGTGTCTCGATGAAGTAGTGTCATAAACTAAACAAGTGTTTTAGAAATCAAGTCGTGTTGTGACTTTTAGAAATAATTTCTATAATGGTATTGGGACCTATGTAACTCTGATCTTTCAAATGAATGAAGTTGTGCTTTATAAACGTATCTTTGAACGTTTACTGGGACTCGTGTGCATGTATTATGAAGTAGCACCCCAATTGTTGTATTCCGCTGCGTATCGTAGTTAGTTTTGTGGTGTTTTACAGAGTGGTACCTAAGCACGAGTTGTTAGCCGAAACTAAGTCGATTTTACGAAAAGCTTGACTACAACTGTTTTTGAAAAAGTTTTCACGAGTCTTCACCAATGTCCGATTTTCTGCACACTCATCGTTTCCCGACACCTTAGATGTGCCTTATGTGGTAAATTTGATTTAGAGCATATTACTCCCTCCGTCCCACAAAAAAAGTGTCCAGCTGACTTTTCAGTGACAAACCGTATCCACTTTGACCATAAATCTTTCTTTTTTGTGTGAATATGAATACTTGATGAAAAATTATACCACTGGAAAAATACACTTAAAACCCAAGCCAATCTTTCTATATTTGCAACTAAGTGTTATATAAAACACACAAAAATATTAAGGTCAAAGTTGAAATGATTTGACTGTAAAAAAGTACCAACACTGACACTTTATTTTAGGACGGAGTTGTATGTGGGTAACAAACCCAATCCATTCTTATATTTTGCATCAAGTGTTATATAATACACACACACACACACACACTATATATATATATATATATATATATATATATATATATATATATATATATATATATATATATATATACGACATCCGTTCTATGGTGTATGATTATATATATCTTGATATTCGCTTCTTGCAAAAAGTTTAAATTCTTTAAACATTTCGATGCGATATGATAAAACCATTTTGATATATGATGAAAACATCGTTGTTATATGATTATCTTCAAAACTTTTTTGCGACTTTACTTTGTTATCTTTTGATGACGGGACTCGACTTAGTTTTCGATCCCACTCGTAAATTGTACTAATTGGTTTTGGATTTGAACGCTCTTCTTATTGATTTTGAATCGCATATGTTGTTTCGTAATCTATCGTTTTGAGATTCTCCGGTTGATGGGAGTGTGACTTTTATATGTCATCCCATGAACCCTCATTGTTTTGGAAAACGACTATTAACTTATCCCCGCGTAATGCATCGTTTGGAAACGTCCGTCCTTGGAGCTTTCGAATAAAATTGGTGTGTTGTGCTTTGATTCTTCTGTATCGACCTCTACTTAGTAAGTCATGATAAGTTTGATTCTGAAAATCTATGAGTTTTGTGTTTGAAAGAGTGTTAAGTCATTGGTTATGGCTTTGTATTGGCGTTTGGAGGAATTAAAATGGTGTTTGGTTGGATTTTGAAATAGATTGTACGGCAGTTTGTAACCAGCAGATTGTGGGGTTGATTGTGAGTTATTTTTTGGTCTTACGGCACCTGGGAAAGCCAATTGAGATGTTGGTACATGTTTAAGGTACATGTGGTGAATTTGATAGAATTTTAACTCTTCCGGGTGAGTGATATATCATAGTTTTTCTAAAACTAGACAAATATGGTATACTGTTGGGAAAAGGAGTATAACTCTATATTTTTGTAATAACTTTTTAAAAGAAAACTTAGGTACCTGTAGAAGGCTCTTAAGGCTATCACCTCCAATTGATTTCACATCAAAAGCATTAATAAATTTCAAATTTACACTCATTTTTGTAAACTACAAAATCTGTCAAAATTTCTTTGGGGACTGCTTGGGGATATCAGCTTGTTGGATACATTTCAAAATATTCTTGGTTTATGAGGACCTGGGAAATTAGGCTAGGAGGTAGATAAACCTCTTAGGTACGTGTAGGAATTCGGATGAAGTCATATCGACGCCTGACGAATGAGAAATCGCCGAAATGGCAAAACTAGTCAAAAATTTAGACCAAAATTTTAATGGGTAATAAGTCCAAAAATTTATATAGCAACAACTAAATATGTAAAACTGTAAGTTCTAGATATTGAAAAAACTTAGATTTGAATGGTCGTTTTGGCTTTTGCGGACGCACAGTTTAGGAGATACACTCAGTTTAGTAGAGCGATAAAATTTTGGAAAATGGTGGCTTTGATAATAGGGGTAAAATGGTAATTTCACCTTGGATACAAACTTTTCTGGGCAGTGGGCCCTATGTTTCTGGAAATTAGACTCGAAATGCTTTCTGTAGACGAAAAACCTCATACTTTTATCGACCACAGACTAGTAAGTAGAAGGATTTCAAGATTTAGATTTATTAGATTGAGGATTTTGTTGCCTCAAAGTTTCATCTTATCACTAACGTGGTGATTGTGCATTCTTTAGCTATTGCTTTCGATTTAGAACTCTAGTATCATCATTGAAAGAATGATAATCCTTTAGAATCATTTGAGGAATTTCTAGGAATTTCTTCATCAAATTAGCGATTATGAGCTTGTTGAATCGAGGATACTGGATGGCTTCTTTCTTTTGCTTCACATTCTTTATGAAATCCCACTATAGAAGAGCAGCATAATCAACATTTGTTTGGTTAATCACAACATGAAACATTTGAAGAATATTGATCTTGGTTTGATCATGTCCAGATGTTCTTGTGGTTAAGCAACGGTTGAACACCTTGAACATTGTCTGCCATGGTTGAGCTAAATTCTTCGTGTAGAAGGCGCTCACTTCATCAACGATACCTTGATAGCCAACCCTGTTCATGAAAGCTTTAATAGTTTTAATGTTGACTGGTGCGACAAATGGATTATCAGGAGTTTCCACTGGCAAATGAAGAATGTCTCGGAACATATCCACAGTATAAACAAACTGTTAAGTATTCAGCATGAACTTGATTGTCTCTTCAGGACCAGGTACTTCGCTAACCGTCCTCCAGAATTGTTGTAAGTACACAGCCTGGACATTGACAGTGGCGGTTAAGGCATAACTAAGTGGATGATCAAGTAATATCTGCCCAACGATCTTGCATTCAGGAGAACAAGGAATACTCTACAACACCGCGTAATTATTGCATCTCCCAATTGTATAATATTTTGGAACAAGTTGAGCAGCTGGGATTACTTGTTGAGCCATGTGGAATACTGTATGATAACATGAAGTGATTAGTGAATGAGATACAGTTATGACATACACATTTATATAACATTTTTGTCTTTTTCCACTCAGTCCTTGGGACTTTTTTTAATATGTTCTGGCAATTTCTTTTTGACATATTCGATTCATTTTCTTTCTCATGTGCCAATTTTTGCTTTTTCGGGAACATGCCATACGCTTTATTCGTCTTTTTCTTTTAATCTCATTTTGTATGCTCTGGCATTTCTTTTTTGAGCATAATTTGATTTGCTTTTTCACGTATGGATTTTATCTCTCTTTCTATTTGAGTTTCCTCACCAAAACATTTGTGGGAAATAGATACTCCTATGGCAAAGAATAATAAAGATATACTCTGATTTGTTAGAAACAAAAATTATGACAACTTTTTGACGTTTAAGAAATCCAAGAGTATAACTTTGTATTCTTAAAAACACATTTTGTGAAAGAGTACTACTTTCTAACACAAAGATACAACTTTTTAATTAGAAATTGAGATAACTTTTCCAAAACACAAGGTTTTCAAAATATGTCAAAAAAAACAATGATTATACAACCAATCTAATGAAACATAACTTGGATGGTCACTAAGCCACTCACTCCTTATTTTGTTCAATGCAGAAACTGGTCAAAACCGGACATGACTTAGACCATTTATCCAATTATGTACAATAGATAGTCATAAATCATTTTTGAAACAATCTTTTTCAAAACTTTGAAAACTTTTTCTTATTTGATGTAACATGAAAACTTATGATCACAGACATTGACGCCTCACTTTTGTATTCCACTTTCAGTTTCTTCGAAATATATAAAATCATTGATCACTTGACTGAAAAATTTTGTTAAGCAAAACATAATCTTATATACGATATCTGGATGGTCAGTAGATTTTTCAATCCTCATCCTGTTAATTTTAGGAAACGGTCATAACCGGACACAATCTTCACTATTTGACCCATTTATCAATATAAAATATGATTTGAAAACAAAATTTATCATTTGATTTCGTAAGATGCCTTTTGTTTTACAATTAAGCTCATTTGATAAAAAAATGACTCATTAATTATCCTTGTACGAAACCCAAAATTTTTAGCCCATTAAACCTTACGAAACCCATTAAGTAAGCCCAAATTATCATTTACGAAACCCATTGGCCCATTACTGTTCACGAAACCGAAACCTGAGAAAAATTACTTTTGTAACCATGATTTTCTATTTAAAAATGACAAACTGAATGATTCTGCTTATTGAACAGCTTATTTATCATTTTTTAAACATTTTAAGCTTATTTTATGTCTAAAAGTCACTTTCTCAAAGTTATGAAACCTATCTCAGTTACTAAACCAACGATTTCAGTCCGCAAATGATAATTTTCAGTGATCAAACAATCCCAATCAAGTTATTAAGCACATATGATCATTTTTCCTCAATCAATTTCATGTTTCACACACTTTGTATAATTACGAAACCCTAGATCTCACCGAAACCTATTTTTATCAATTAAAACTAATAGTTAAGAACAAAGATTACAAATAGGACTTGATTTCTTATATTTTCTATCACAAGAGTTCGTTAAATCGATTTGGATCGAGAGTCCTTTGTTACGAAAGCTCAAGTTACTCAGAGAATTTACGAAACCTTATTTAATAATTTACGAAACTGTTCTATTTATATCTTTCGAAAATGACTTTTAAACTTTGACAGTTTTAGTCCCTTTAGTTTCCTTACGTAAGCTATTTAAACCCTACGGAAGTTATCTTTTGAACTTTGTCATTTCAGACCCTTATTTTTCTTTCGTAACCATGAACAGTCCATACGAAAGTTATTTTTCCATTTTTTTTCTCCTTAAATTCCCAAAATTACTTTCGTAGCCTTTTATTATCCAAAAGTTTCATAACTCCCCCTTGGAGCTAGATCACCTTTTTAAAAAAAATATCCTTTTTGAATTCTTTTGCATTTAAGTTCCCGTTTTGACTGAAAAATTTCATAACTCCCCCTTGAACAATTATTCACGTTTGAAATTTCTTTCCTTTTGATAAAAATTTGTTCGAAACAAAGTTATTTTTGCTTTTTGAGAACACTTTTAATTTTCTAATGATGATTAGACTGGAAAATGTATAACTCTCCCTCAATAAGATATCTAATTAAAGAACTTATTGAAAGATAGTTAATTTTACAGTTTTAAAAATTATTTTAATAAGATTTTGAAAAATCAAAAATTTCATAACTCCTTCTCGAATAAATATCTAATTAAAGAACTTATTCAAGAGATTGTTAATTCTTGCACTTTTGCACACTTGAAATTTTCAAAATTTGATGATTTTTGAAGTTATTTCGGAAGCCCATTAACTAGATCGTTTGACGTGAGTTGGTTAATGGTGCCAAAATTCAAATGAGACAACCAACGGTGCCATAACCAAGATTTTGTTGATGTGGCTCTGGACATTAAGCATACTGGAGAAGAAGCCGCCATCTCGGTAATAGAGATAGTGTAGAGATTCGAATCTCGTGATCTGGTAAGCAAATCATCTCCCTCTAAATTCCGAACATAACAGGTGTTTGAACGAAAGGCTACTTCTAAATCTTCATCACAAAATTGTCCGACCAAAAACAGATTGTGACCAAGGCCTTCAACATAATATACATGACATATCGTGAGATTGCCTTGAACATAATCTCCATATCCAGTGATTGCAGCGAAATGATCATTCCCAAAGCGGACTGTTCCCATGAATTTCTCAACGAAATTTCTTAGCAGTTGAAGATTGCCAGTCATATGCTTCGAGCATCCGCTATCAACAATCCAAAGGACGAGCTGGATCACCTGCATTACATGAAACAAATGCAGATGGAAGAGTGGACAGTTTGGCTACCCATTTCTGAGTGGTAACCGGTGTTTTAGACTTAGATCTATCACTGGTTTTACACTTTTTCTTACAAGATTTTGATTGAGCAGTTTTTATTTTGGGGGGTCAATTAAAACCTTGTTGGTATTCATACCACTTTTGCCACTTTTTGCTTGTTGCGATTTTGTTGTTCATGTAATTGCTAAGTATCCTACTTTGACTAGAATCTTGAGATAGTGGTGACGCACTAGAGACCTTATTTGTTGCTGTTGAGGTTTTAATAACACTTAATCTAGATTTTGCAACTACAGAAGTAGCTCCTAAATTCTTAGATTTTGCTGCTACGGGGGAATGGAATAAGGCTCTCTTAACCCTAGAATTTCTAGACAAAGCATAACGAGCAACATACTTTTCATGAATATGCAAGAACACATCTTTACCACAAGATATATAAACAATATTCGAACCATCATTGACAACATTTACATATGCATTTACAGTCTTAGAATTTGATACACATGCATTTGTTTGACAAACATTTGAATCCTTTGGTTCACATTTATTAGAATCTATGCTAGCACTACTTGATGTCTTCCAAACATATGTAGATGAGCTCTTAGTGTTCTTCAAGACTCTATTCTTTGATTTAGTGTCCTTAGACTTTGGTCTTCTAACACTATTAGAACTTTCTACACCTGTGGAATTTGAAACATGTATGTTAGCCTTAGAATCTGGTATTTTTGTTTCTTGCTTGATTATCTTATACATTCCTCTTACAATTACATTCTTATTGTTTTTTCCACTTTGCTCGGTGTTGGGAGTAGACTGTGAAGTGACTGATTTTGACCTATCTGAAGGAACCTTGGTGTCTGACACGTTCTTAGCCTTGTTTTCTAGAGTTTTGTTGAACGGTGTTACACATACAAGTTTTCCTAAGGTCTTAGATTTTTCAAACTTAGTGTTCACATTCTTTCCTTTTTAATTGTTCAAAGCTTATTTTTAAGCTTAGAAATTATCATCAAAAGATCTTGATTTTGAGCATGCACATCAGCATAAGCATATGTCTTTTGATTGACATTTTTAATTAATTCATCAACTTCTTTTTGATTTTGAGACCGTGTTACTTTTATTGAGTTAAAAAGCTTTTGAAGTTCAAGTTTAATGTTTTCTCTTTCTTGAACAACTTAATCAACTTGAGTTTTAAGCAACACGTTCTCATCATTCAATGTTGACAACTTTGACTTCCAAGAGACATCACAAGCCATTTTCTCTTTTGATGTTGCAATTTGAATTCAAAATCAATACTTTGAGCTTGTGATCGCTTAAAATCGTTTTCAAGAATTTTTGATTCTTTTGAGCAAATTGGCTTGGATATCTTTGGAATCATTTGAACTTTTCTCAAGTTCATCTTTTAACAACTCATTTTTCTATTTTTCAACAGAAAGCAACACACAATCTCGGATTTCACTTGTCAAGGATACTTCCAAAAGTCGATCAATCTCATTTTCAAGAATTGTTTCTTTTGGAGACTTTTTTGCAACTTGTTTTTCCATTGACTCAAAAATATTTAACATTTCCTGTACTTCTTCAATGAGTTCTTCTTTAATTTCTTTCAATCTTTTGTATAAAGAGTTCGACATCGGAATTACATTGGTTTTATAAAACTCTCTAAAAGAATTTTGACTATCAGACATCCATCTTTTTTCTCTATCTTCCAAAAGAGTTTTATCAATCCTTGTTTGTAAACCATTAATTTCAACATCCATTGTGTCAAACATGTTTAACAATCTACTTTCTTTTGGCATTTTTAAAATTGGTAACTCCGATGTGACCTCTTTAGACTCAGAACCATTATTAGAAGTAGAAGGAATTGAAAAATATGTTTGTTCCAGAAATTTCTTGTTGAGGAACAAAGGTTTCATAAAGTGCATTTAACTTGCTATAATTAATTTGAACCATTTTGTTTCTCATTTTCAATCGAATTTCTTCCGCATCCTCTAAAGTTTCCTCTGAATCAGGTGAATTAATTATCAAATCAACACTATGAAGTGAATCTCCATTATAAAGTTTAGGTTGTGTTGCAATGGCCTTCTTGAGACGTTCAGGATTCTAATAACCCAACCCAGCTTTAAGAAAAGGATCATAAACTTTATTTGGTTTTTTACCAAGCATGTGAATTGTTTGAATTGACTGACCCATTTTGTAAACAATTCGATCATGAGAACTCAGTTTCTCTTCAAGATCAACGATATCTTCAAGATATCGATTTTCTCGTTCTTTAAAAGCCTTTTTTACCAACTGAGTTTCATGCTGAATTATTATCTTTTCATTTTTAATTTTGAAAAAATCACTTTGAATTTGATATTTTTCTTTCATGATTCGTTCAATGGTGTTCTTATCAGTTCTTAATTCACGTTCCAACTCTTTACATGTTTCTTTGTATTTTGAATATTGAATTGTTTTTGACTCAAATGTTTTGACCCGATCCTTACACGTCTCAAGTTCCTGTTATAGTAAAACATTTTTCTTTCTAAGCTCATCATTCAAACGTTTTTGATTTTCAGCTTCTCTTTTAACATTATATGCTAGCATTTTTATATCATGATATTCGTCATGAGCATTTGAATCATGTCCAGACGTGCCACCATTATTTTCCACAAACGGATCATCAAATATGATACTAGAATCAATTTAATCATCATCCATTGTTTGAATAATAGTTTTGCGTTTCACATGACTCACTTGTTCATGAACCTTGGATGAAGCATTTACCTCACTGACAGCCTTTGCATCATATGATGGCACATTCTCAGTATTATCATCAGCGAGTTGAAGTCGAGCCATCAACATGACTGTAGCAGTTAGCTCTTCCAAAGTGTCTTCTCCATATGAACTGTCAAGCAAGAAATCATTCTCTTCATTGGTGAGGTTGCTTCCAGCTTCATCTTTCATAGCTAGCAACATTTATTCTCTGAAATACTTTGCATCACGAACTTTTGGTTTCTGACATTCACGAGCATAATGACCTTTCTCATTGCAGTTGTAACACTGAACATTTGCTTTGCCTGAAGTAGAATCAGTTCACGGAACACGCTGAACAATCTGATTGCTTTCATCACTTCCATTTCCTGCAATAAAAACTTGATTCCTGTTTTGTCTCCCTGCATTCTTGTTAGCATTTCTTCCATAGCCTGCAT
The DNA here is from genome assembly GCA_026074375.1 of Tanacetum coccineum. NCBI lineage: Eukaryota > Viridiplantae > Streptophyta > Magnoliopsida > Asterales > Asteraceae > Tanacetum > Tanacetum coccineum. The sequence goes on from BQNB010083372.1 coordinate 12,075, forward strand.
TCTTGGTTTGTATGTCAACTCGACCATCCTGAACGACAACTTGATTCCTTGTGTTTGATGAACTACGAAGACGGTGGTTGGTAGATGTAGAGAACTTCTGAGTGATTGCTCTGGCTAATAATTTCATAACAGTTGTAAGCTTGTCCTCTTGAGAATCCCCTTGTAACTCCCCTTGATATTCGTCATCATAATCAACAACTGATGAAGGATGTGTGACATAGTATGGTTGTGGTGAAGAATTTACATGAGATTGTGATGAAGAAGCATTTGAATGAGAAATAAGAGCTAATGGATCATGATTCTTGGCAGCTTTCTTTGCCTTGGATGCTAGAACATGTGGTTCGAATTGTACTAAAGAATCATACAACACATCATATGAAACATTGTCTCCATTTTGATTGTGACAAACGATGGTAACATATTTGCTCCACCCAGGTTGTAAGCAGTTGAGAAACTTGGTGTTGATTGACACTGAAATAGGACGAACATTGTTACGGTCCATGATATTCACAAGCATTTTCAACCTTTCATACACTGATTCTAACGATTCTCCTTCTTTTGCTACAAACTTGTCAAACTCATCTATGAGTCGTGAGTGTCGCACATGGCTAGTAATTGCAGAACCAAACATCAACCTTTTAATTCTTTGCCACATTTCCTTAGCATTCTTACATGCATCCACAGAATTGTATATATAATTCCGTATTGCTTAAAGAAGATAATTCATAACCTTGACATCAGTAATGTATTGCTTTTTGTTTCCCTCAGTCATCTTGGACAATGGTTCTAGTATTTGTTTTGGATTAAGAATCATTGGCCTTTGATAAGGTCCATTTTGAATTGAGTTTCACATTCTCTCCCCATCTTTAAGCTTGTTATCCAAAAACCTTTTGAATCTACTTTCTCATGGAATATAATTCCCCTTCTCAAGCATTGGAGGTCTTTCATTAGCTCCTGAATTAGCTAGAGTTTGTTGATTTGAATTATTTGAAGTAGACATGTTGTATCAAATGATTATAAAGCAAACTTGGATCGTTTTGGAGATAAAGTCTTGTATCGTGAAGTTAACGAGCAATAACAACCTTGACTTGTATTACAAGGAAGTATCCTTGATGAAATGAATCCTTGATTAAGTACAAAAGACTAAGTAACACTTAAGCTTGTATACGAAAGCTCAAGTTCCAATTATTAGAAGATACGAAACCTCTTTATCTGCGTTAAGAAACCCAATAACTGTGTTACGAAACCTCTTGAAATTAGTTACGAAACCTCAAAACTGTGTTACGAAACCTCTGAATCAGTTTACGAAACCTCAAGACTGTGTTACGAAACCTCTTCCAATGAGTTACGAAACCTTCCAATTATCAAAGCAATGTTACGAAACCTCTTGAACATAAAACCAATCCTTACGAAACCTCAAATTGTAATACGAAACCACTTTATGAAACCTTTAGTGGATAAACTGTGATACGAAACCTTCACATAGTAAGCCTGTGATACGAAACCTTGAAATACAAAGCCAAGCTTTTGATGCGAAACCTCTTGTTTACGAAACCACAGAGATTACGATAGCTTCCATAATCTACGAAACCAAACGGTTACCGAAAGCTCTAAGATACGAAACCTCCTTTCGTAAATCCCAAATATCCTCTACTTTTGTAAAAATCAAGAAATCCCTTACTTTCTTAAATTCTTAGCTACGAAACCTAAAGAAAGCCTATTAATATGATTTTAAGCATTCTAAAATGATAATCTCAATGTTATCTATTCAAATTAACAAGTTTCTATGTTACGAAAGCTAGATGAATTGTTACGAAAGTAAGTCTACGTTACGAAAGCTAAGAAACTACTTACGTATGACAGTTACGAAAGTTTTCTACCTTACGAACGCTTAAAATTGTCTTACGAAAGCACTTTTCCCGCCTAAAAACAGTTATCGAAACCTATTTCTTGCTTACGAAAGCTAACAAATCCATTTTTTCGATCAAATTTAATCTAAAAACATGTAATTTCGTAAAAAATGATATTAAATCTACAATTTGATAGTTACAAAAGCTATTATCTTGCGTTTTAAGATCAAAAACTCATCAAATCATAAATCTAAACCATACGAAACCTACTGTTCATCATTACGAAAGCTTGTATGATCGAATTTCCTTACGGTTAAGCTTGATTTGATCACGAAACACACACTAGATCTCTCCTGGCGATAGATACCACTTGTTATATGTCACGTTTGCTAAGTAGTAATCATACAAAAGCTATATAGAATAGAGGAGATGAGCTAGAGAGTATTTTCATCATTTTCTAAATTTTCATTTCAAAGGGGAAAATAGAAATGGGAGGGAGAAGTGAATTACAACTTGTAAAGACTTGTATAAATACCCCTCCTAGATGGGTATGTATACTTATTGCTTATCCTATTCTATTTTCCTAACTTTAGTCAAACCTTGGTCAACATTACTTAACTTTGACCAAGATAGACTTTATTACATCATAATTACTGATAAAACTATAAAACTAATCAAAACTATACAAAGACCAATTCATACAATAATAAACACTTTTATCATTCCTAACAATCCCCAAACCTTATCCTCAACATGCCAACTCATATTCTTTTACACGATGTACTATCCTTGTACTTGTTGTACCTTTTGTTCCCTATATTCCCAACCAAGGATATTTCATATCTTATCAAAGTATTCTCCACCACTTATTCACTATTCAAATTCTTCTCCATAACATTTAAATTTCACACACACACTGTAACACCCCCATTTTTACAATATAGCAGCGGAAGCTAATCTGGGGTATTACTTCATGGATACAATAATCATAATCATAGAAAACAACCCAAAGGAGACGTTTGTTCAAAAGATACGTTATCATTCATTTCAAATCAGAGTTTTACAAAGGCAGGTCTCAAAATCTAGTTACATACAATGTGAATGATAAGAAGTTTTAGCCATCTTCATGTGCATGCCACTCCGTGCCGTAAGTTGCTCAATTACCTGAGATAAACATGCTAAAAAGTCAACACAAAGGTTGAGTGAAATTCATAGGTTTGATAAACAGTTTGAATACAAGTCATAGTGTAATAATTGTATAAACATAATTATTATAGAAAATGATATTTATTATACACCCGTTATTAGTAATAATGGCAACGAATACAATTATCATAGTAACAGTGTATTACTGCGTTATTGTCTTGTTTGGTCTGATTGGTCTGATTGGTCATGTTTCTTGTCTGGTCTAAGCTCATGGCACACAAACTGACTAGTGTATATATATACCCAAAATGATGTGATATATATATATATATAGAGAGATAATGGCCCTTGGTGTAGGTAATTGCCATATACCTATGAAATTCAAATATAGTGTGTTTGGTTACCTATTCGGCTAACACAAACAGGATTCGTCTCGAGATTTAGTTGAAAGTTATAGTGGTACTGTTTGGGAATAGATGTAGGTATTGGGCATGAATTTGATTTTTATGTTAGGCTAATCAAGGTCACAAGTCCACATGTGTGATGCATTTATAATTATGTTACGCACCATAATTATAATTACCTCCTTTCACACGTCTACTTACTTCCAAGACCAGACCTCTTGATGACAGCCAATAGAATTTCTTTAGATCCTGATAGAACCTGGGTGGATGGAATACTTTGATTTATGAAACCTATGGGTTATGGGCCTACCACGCTTCTGCTGCACCACTTTGATCGTAAAGAATCATTATTCATTAACCTTTAAAAGTTAACGTCGAATAAGAATGCTAATAATGTGGGATATTTAGAAACGAATAGATAATGAAGGTAATAATGATAATGATTAAGTAAAGAAAAGGAATTATTTGTACAAACGGATTAAAAGAAACTTGTTTGTACGTATGTTATATACTTAAGCCTACTTATTTATAATATATTGCTTATAAAAAGAAGCGTCCAACTCCTTGTAACTGAGAATTTATAAATTCATAGTTCGAAGATTTATAATTTCCTTATTCAAATGAAGAAGTGACCTAATTCATTTCAATAAGATGATCATAAATCATCTTACCTAAGCATAAAAATAAGATATGGTAATTTGTAGAAAATGATATGATCATGAATGGTTAGGTAATATTGAGATGTTGATTGTACTGACGCCCATATAATCGAGGATGAAAATTTATGTTGCAAAGGTATGAGGAGCGTATTCAGAGTTTGAACAATAGAATCGATGGAATTGACAAATAATGTCGAGTTTTGATATCATCAGATAACAAGATGTAACGGAATCATCACTTTATTATTTCATGGATAGCTTTACATATGAAACTCTAATAATAAAGTAACAAATGACAAGGATTGTAGCTTGATGATTGGGGTTTTCTGATTGAAGAAGATTCTGATGAAACTTGAATATCCTCGAGAGTTGTTTCTAGGCTAGAAATCCTAAAGTGAACAAAAGCAAGCTTGTCTCTAAGTATGCTTTCTCATGGCCTTGTTGTTTGCTTTTGAGCACTAATTTGCATAATGTCCTTTCTCTCCACAGACATTACAAGTTATGGATACTGATTGTAGGTTGTTTCTAGTGGTTGGTATTTTGTTTTTGCAGTACTTGGTCCGGTGGCCTATCTTGTTGCAAACCTGACACTTGACACTGCAAGGTCCCGTGTGATGTAGTCTACATCTTTACACAAGGAAGGTTTCCAGTATACTCCATTGGTACAGCAAAGCCTAAGGCTTCTTGACTTTTATGCTGTTTGTTAGTGGTAATCATTGTTATGGTTGTTATTGTTGCGGTTATCTTGGTAGTTTGTGTGATTGTGATTGTTGGAGTGGTTATTATTGTTGTGTTCATTGGGATAGTTGTTGTTGTTGGTGATTCTTCTATCTTCAAACCTTCGTTTATGATTATTGGTTTCTTGCACAGAATCACGCTTTATTATCAGACCCATTTAATCATGGGACTATGATTGATGTCTTCCTCCAAAGTTTGAGGCTTCGAGGCAGTAACATTTCCTTCAATACTTCTGGGTAATCCACTAATGAAGACTTATAATAGTTTCTCGGCATTTGGTACCATGTTTGGGAATAAGACGGTTAATTCCTAAAATCTCCTAATATAAGTCTTAAGATCATTTCCTTTCACGGCCAAGTTGTAAAATTCGTCTTCCATTTTCTTGACTTCAGTTCGAGGGTAATACTTATTGGTTAAGAGCCTTTTCAATTTGGTCCAAGTGATCATATTGGCTTGTTCTATTCCGATGGGTTGGGTGTATGAATTCCACTAGGACAGGGCATCATCAGTTAAAGTACCGGTAGCAAATGTCACTCTGTCTTCCTCGGCACACTTGCTACGAGAAAAAATTGATTCAATATGTTCAAACCAGCGGATGAGGTCAAGAACGCGTCCTTTCCGTACCATTGAAGTAGAAATGTTGACAGCTAATGAACTCTTTATAGTTTCCCATTTTTGCTACAGGAGTTCCAGTAGGTCCGGTGTTCCTATTGGGATTACTAGCACTTGCCATTGATGCAGCTTGTGCTTTCAGAGCTGAGGAAATGCCATCATTAATTAGTTGATGGATGGCAGCTAGTGTTTCAGATGTTGATGTCCTTTTGGGAGGCATTCTATCAACAGAGGATAACACGTAGTAAGAATGATATCATAAGTTTTGAAAAGTAATAAAAGAGAATGTGATGCTTAAAATGCTTAAAGGGAAATGCTTATTTTTGAATTTTTAAGCACTTAGAGGTTATGATAAAGACGAAGATAATGATGCAAATGGTGGAAATGATGATGAAAGAGAGATAAGTTGGAAACAATAACCTCTGGGCTATGTTGATGGCTTCCTCCAAAGTTTGAGGCTTCGAGGCAGTAACGTTTCCTTCAATACTTCTAGGTAATCCATTGATGAAGACTTCCATAAGTTTCTCGGCGTTTGGTACCATGTTTGGGCATAAGACGGCTAATTCTTGAAATCTCTTAATGTAAGTCTTAAGATCATTTCCTTTCACAACCAAGTTGTAAAATTGGTCTTCCATCTTCTTGACTTCAGTTCGAGGGCAATACTTATTGGTTAAGAGTCTTTTCAATTCGATCTAAGTGATTTGATTGGCTTGATCTATTCCAATAGGTTGAGCGTATGAATTCCACCAGGACAGGGCATTATCGGTTAAAGTACCGGTAGTAAATGCCACTTTGTTTTCCTTGGCACAGTTGCTATGAGAAAATACCGATTCAGTCCGCTCAAACTAGCGAATGAGGTCAACTGCTCCTTCCGTACCATTGAAGTAGAAAGGTTTACAGCTAACGAACTCTTTATAGTTTCCCGTTTTTGATATAGGAGTTCCAGTAGGTCCGGTGTTCCTGTTGGGATTACTAGCACTTGCCATTGATGCAGCTTGTTCTTTCAGAGCTGAGGAAATGCCATCAATAATCAGTTGCTAGATGGCAGCTAAAGTTATGGCTGGTGTTTCGGATGTTGACGTCCTTTTAGAAGGCATTCTATCAACATAAGAGAATACGTAATAAGAATGATATCACAAGTTTTGAAAGATAGTAAAATGCTTAAAGAGTAATGAATTTTAAGCACTTATGGTATGATTTATAATGATAAAGACGGAGATAATGATGCAAATGACGGTTGAATGATGAATGGTGATGATGAATGAATGATGAATGAATAAAGCGATATTAAGAAACAATAAGGTAGATAACGAGATTGCCTTTGTAAATAAGTTGCCTTTTTATAGTCAATATTTGACAAGCATTTTTATTTATACCACACCTCCCGTGGCTATTCTAAGAGTTTGTTGATTCTGAGCCGATAGATGATATCCTAAAGATCCTCCTGATCTGTTTGGTGACGAGCTTGGATAAGATCAGAAATTATGTAGTAAGCAAAGGCAATCTTATCCTTTTGCCCTAACTGCTTCTTTTATAGTTAAGGTTTTGACCTTGTTCTTTATAACCATGGCGCTGATACCAATCTGTAATACCCCCATTTTTACAATATAGCAGCGAAAGCTAATCTGGGGTATTACTTCATGGATACAACAATCATAATCATAGAAAACGACCCAAAAGAGACGTTTGTTCAAAAGATACGTTATCATTCATTTCAAATTAGAGTTTTACAAAGGCAGGTCCCAAAATCTAGTTACATACAATGTGAATGATAACAAGTTTTAGCCATCTTCATGTCCATGCCACTCCGTGCCGAAAGTTGCTCAATTACTTGAGATAAACATGCTAAAAAGTCAACACAAAGGTTGAGTGAAACTCATAGGTTTGATAAACAGTTTGAATACAAGTCATAGTGTAATAATTGTATAAACACAATTATTATAGAAAATGATATTGTTATTATACACCCGTTATTAGTAATAATTGCAACGAATACAATTATCATAGTAACAGTGTATTACTGCGTTATTGTCTTGTTTGGTCTGTTTGGTCTGATTGGTCATGTTCCTTGTCTGGTCTAAGCTCATGGCACTAACACATTATCATCAAAAGTCAATTTAATGACTTGAAGAGCTCATAATATCAACATATTAACATCCCAAAGTCAATTTAACGACTTGAAGTCAATTTAATGACTTGTAGGATTTATAATATTAACACATTAATATCCAAAGTCAATTTAACGACTTGAAGTCAAATTTAACGACTTGTAGGATAGATAACTTAGACAGCAATTGTAATGATATGTCAGGATAGCATGTAATTTGGAAAACACTTGTATTCGTAATTTATAGCAGGTATCCCCCTCACGGGTTTATGAAAAGATTGAAATGCGAGGCTATGAATTCACTAAGTCTTTGAAAAGTAATCACATTGTTATAAGATAAACGAGTATGTAAAAGAGTTTGTAACAAGCATGTATCCCCCTCGCGGGTTTATAAAACATGTAAATGGGTTATGGGCCTACCACGCTTCTGCTGCACCACTTTGATCGTAATAAGAAATCCATATTCATTACACCTTTAAAAGTACGACTCGAATAATAATGCTAATAATGGTGGGATATTTTTAGAATGAAGTAGATAATGAAGGTAATAATGATAATGATTAAGTAAAGAAAAGGAATTATTTGTACAAACGGATTAAAAGAAACTTGTTTGTACGTATGTTATATACTTAAGCCTACTTATTTATAATATATTGCTTATAAAAAGAAGCCGTCCAACTCCTTGAAATGGAATTTATAAATCATTGTTTTCGAAGATTTATAATTTTCCTTGATTCTAATAAAGGACCTAATTCTTTTTCAATAAGATGGATCAATATATCATCTTACCTAGCATAAAAATAAAGATAGGGTAATTTTGTAGAAAATGATATGATCATGAATGGTTAGGTAATATTGAGATGTTGATTGTACTGACGCCCATATAATCGAGGATGAAAATTTATGTTGCAAAGGTATGAGGAGCGTATTCAGAGTTTGAACAATAGAATCGATGGAATTGACAAATAATGTCGAGTTTTGATATCATCAGATAACAAGATGTAACGGAATCATCACTTTATTATTTCATGGATAGCTTTACATATGAAACTCTAATAATAAAGTAACAAATGACAAGGATTGTAGCTTGATGATTGGGGTTTTCTGATTGAAGAAGATTCTGATGAAACTTGAATATCCTCGAGAGTTGTTTCTAGGCTAGAAATCCTAAAGTGAACAAAAGCAAGCTTGTCTCTAAGTATGCTTTCTCATGGCCTTGTTGTTTGCTTTTGAGCACTAATTTGCATAATGTCCTTTCTCTCCACAGACATTACAAGTTATGGATACTGATTGTAGGTTGTTTCTAGTGGCTGGTATTTTGTTTATGCAATTCTTGGTTAATGGCCTCGTCTCTATGGGCAAGTTCGACACTTACAAGGCAGGGTCCTATGTGATGTAGGTGCATCTTTCACACAAGGACGGATTTCCATATAACCCATTGTGGCAGTATAAGTCGTGAAGTTTCTTGCTTCCTGGTCTCTGGTGGTGGTGAAACATTGTTTATGTTGAATTAATTATATTATTATTACTTGATAGTTTTTGTTAATAGATGTTTCCCTTTATCCTCAAGCTTTCGTTACGATCAAAGCCTTCTTGCACATAATCATCTTTATTATCTGATCCATTTAACCTCTGGGCTATGTTGATTGGCTTCCCTCCAAAGTTTGCGAGCGTCGAGGCCAGTAACGTTTCCCTTCATACTTCTTAGTGTAATCCATATGATGAAGAACTTCCATAAGTTTCTCGGCGTTGGTACCCATGTTAGGCATAAGACGCTAAATATCTGAAATCTCTTAATGTAAGGTCTTAAGATCATTTCCTTTCATCACTACAAGTTGTAAAAATTGGTCTTTCCCTTCTTCTTGACTTCAGTTCGAGCGCAATACTTATTGGTTTAAGAGTCTTTTCAATTCGACTAAGTGATTTGATTGGCTTGATCTATTCCAATAGGGTTGAGCTTATGAATCCACCAGGACAAGGCATTATCGGTTTTAAAAGTACCGGTACGTAAATGACCCACTACATTGTTTTCTCGGACACAAGTCTATGAAGACAAAATACCGATATCAAGATCCGCCATCCCACACCTCAAAGCAGACAATCGAGGTGCCCAACTAGCTCCTAGTCCGTACCAATATGAGAGTAGAAAGGTTTACAGACTACGAAACTCTTTCATAGTTTTTCCTTCCCGTTTGTTGATCATAGCCGGAGTTTCCAGTGAGTCTGTTCTGTTGGGATTACTACACTTGCCATTGATGCCATAGCCCTTAGTACCTTATCCAGAGCTGAGGAAATGCCATCAATAATCATGCTAGATGGCCAGCTAAAGTTATGTGCTGGTGTTTTCGGATGTTTGACCGTTCCTTTTTCGTTAAGAACAGGGCATATCTATCACATAAAAGAAATACGTAATTAGAATGATAACACCAAGTTTTGAAGAATAGTAAAGATGCTTAAAGGAGGACATAGAAACTTCTAAAGCACTTATGGTATACAGATTTATAATGATAAAAGCACGAGAGAATAAGTGATGCAAAATGACGTTAGAAACTGATGAATGTGTGATGAATGAAATGACATGAATAATGATTAAGCGAATAATTTAAGAAACAATAAGGTAGGATAACTGAGATTTGCTTTGTAAATAAGCTTGCACTTTCTTATAGTCCAAATAATTACTGACCCAAAAGCATGTGTTTAAGTTTACTACACATCCTCCGTGGCTATTCTATGAGTTTGTTATTACTGAAGCTATAGATCTAATTCCTAAAGATCTCCTGATCTGTTTGGTGGACGAGCTTGGACTAAGATCAATAAATTATGTAGTCAGCAACCAGGCAATCTAATCTTATTCGCCCTAACTTTGCTTCTTTTATAGTTATGTGGTTTGAGAACCTTCTCGTTCTATTATAACACATTAAAAACCGGCGCCTGATACCAATCGGTAATACCCCTATTTTTACAATTAGCACAGAAAGCTAATCTGGGTATTTACTTCTATGTACCAACAATAATCATAATCATAGAAAACGACCAAAACAGAGTACGTTTGTTTCACAAAAAGATTAACTTACTCGAATTCATTCAAATTAAGTGTTACCAAAACCAGGTCCCAAAATCCTAGTTACATTACAACTGTGAATGATACACAAGTCTTCTTAGCCATTCAGCCTCATGTCCATGAAATCCTAAATATGACCAAAAATTAAATTAGCCACTTCGTAGCGAAGTTTCTCAATATACTTGAGATAAACATGCTAAAAAAGTCAACACAAAGGTTGAGGTGAAACTCATAGTGTTGTGATAAACAGTTTGAATACAAGTCATAGTGTAAAAATTGTAAAACAACAATTATTATAGAAAATGATATTGTTATTATACACCCGTTATTAGTAATAATTGCAACGAATACAATTATCATAGTAACAGTGTATTACTGCGTTATTGTCTTGTTTGGTCTGATTGGTCTGATTGGTCATGTTCCTTGTCTGGTCTAAGCTTATGGCATAGCTAACTGACTAGTGAATTAATACCCAAAATGATGTGTTATATATAAACTATTATATATATAATAGATATACTATACATATATATATATATTTATATATATATATATATATATAATATATATATATATAGAGTTAATGGCCCTCGGTGTAGGTAATTGCCATATACCTATGAAATTCAAATATAGTGTGTTTGGTGTTACCTCTCCGCTAACCCAAACAAGATTCGTACATTTCCCGATAGATCTATCCACAATATTCGCGTTCAACTTCCGAAGTGATAATGGTCATGATAATGAGGGACTGTGGCAAAATGTAACTTAGAAAGAAGCTGTAATAAGTGCGACCTCAGGATAGCATATACCTTGAAAAAACAACTTGTATATCTGAGTTTAAGCATGTATACAAAAGTCTTGCTGAAAAGTAATCATATTGTTTATAAAATACAACCCGAATATGTAAAAGAGATTTTGACTAACCAAGCGTGCCATCCCCCTCGAAGGTTTTATAAAACCATTAAAGTATAAGTAAAGGCGAGGTTATGAACTTCACCTGATAGGTAGATGTAATAAATATTCTGAAATGAAAGCTGACGACCTTATCATAATCTTAAAAGCAAAATGATAGTAAACAGCCACGTCACGCAACCTGAGTAAATATGTCAAGTTTTAAGAAGATTGTACTCTAGAACTTTAGTTTTAAGAGTTTCTGAGTTTGATTGAATGATTTGGAATTAATTGTATCACTGTTCGGAGCCATCATAATATCATGAATTCATTCAGTAAACATTTGAGGAGCTAGGAACAATTTAAATCATAAACCAACAACTCAGTCAGACGTAAATACCAAGATGAAACACTCTTAATATGAAGCTCCCTAGTATTGTGATACGATATAATCGGTTTTAAGTGTTTTGGATTAATATCTGGAAATGTTATTCACGACAAGCGTTAATTAAAGTTATGTCTTGTAAAGTTTTAAAACATGATTTTAACTTTTTCAAATGGTTTGACATTTAGACACCCTTGAGAATGAAAAGTGGCAAAATATACCCTCGGAGTTTGCACTTTTACGACTTTGGTCCTTCAAGTTTAAAAGATTTACAAAGTAAACCTTGTACTTTGGAAAGTTACATAATAGATCCCTATAGTTATAACTTTGATAAAAATGACATATTCAGCCCTTTTAGTTATAAGTTTCCGAAAGTAACGATATATACCTCTTGCATGGATTATAATTACAAAACATGTCTAAATTGCCATACAAGCTTATTTTAACATTTCAAAAGATATTTATAGGTTATAATAAACTAAAATATGAAGGTTTAACATAATGAAAGTTTAAAATAACGATTTGTTAAGCTAGGAAGCAAAACGGGTCGAATTAGGGTTTTAAAACGTAAATGCGCGGGTTTTAAGTTCAAATTCCTTCAATAATCAATAAAGTGGTTATTTTAACATTATTTAAGCATGCTAGGATATATTATAACAATATTTAACCATTATAACATTTAGTTTTAATAAAAACATAAAATTAGGGTTTCGGGTGTACGGTTTTGGATCAAAACGGAAAATGAGCATGAATTGAGTTATGAAACTTTAAAAAGAGTTTATTTAGGATCATATGAACATTATAAGAGGGTAGGAGCAGAAGTAGAACATCCATAACCTGGGTTTGAGTTTCAAGGAGCAAAAATGGTAGAAATGGGTCGTTTCGGGTAGTATTTCCACTCGTACTGTATCTTGTTCCCGGGGCTTCAAATCTTCAAATATTTGCTTGAATGATGTTCTTAGATGATCCTAGGATCATATGAAGCAGAGAATGTTTGCTCAATTTGGTTATAGAAAGAAGAAGTGGGGGATGAGAATAAATAAAGGGTTATGGGTTCTATTTATAGGTAAAAGACCCTTAGAGGCCAAGATTTCTTAGAAATCTGATCTAGGACACATGGGCAACCTAGAGGGTGATTAGGAGAGGCTATGCGATGAGTTTCTAGGGCTAGAAACTAGCTTTGAGGTGTTGGCTACCTCTTTTGATGCCACGGCTAGAAAAGAAGAAACAAGAGACCATACGCACTGTGAAGTTTTTCCTTAATAAAATATTTGAAGATGTTTGTCTAGAAGGTGAGTAAGCTGCTAGGAATGCAATGGGTGTGTCCATTAGGTAAGCATTTTTTGCAAAGAAAGCTCAATGGGTAAATTGCAAGATTTAGGGTTCACGGGTTCATTTGATTCTTCTAGGGCTCAAATTATTTTCTTTGGCTTATATTTTGTGCTCATTGATCATGGAATGATAAAAATATGTTCTCAAGGTTTATCAATGGAAATTCGTAAGTGGTTTGGGTTAAAGTAAGTTGAAAATGAATGATATATGCCGCACGTTCAATTAGGGCATATTAGGGTTTCTTTAGGGTTTTTGAGCTTATAATTCATGTACATTGCCAAAATAAGGATAGATCATGGATTGTAAACTCATATCATGAGTTTAAAATGACACTTGATTGATTGTTGGTGTTTTAAATGGTTAAAAATGAGTAAACGGGTCCAAAGTTCCAATTAGGGCACAATTAGGGTTTCTTAGTTGGTTTCAATTTGCCTATTAGTTGAAAAAAAATGAATGAAATATGATGTATATGATTGAGAATGTTGTAAATTAAGTTATTAATACTTATTTGAGTATTGGTTTAGGTTTACAATGGATAAAAACGAAGAAACGGGTCATGGTTTAGTATTTTGCTCGGGTTAGGGTTTCTGACTTTTCTATTAGGGTTTTGAGTGTAAAAATGTGTATGAAAGTTTATGAATAGAATAACTAGGGTTTAAACATTGTATATTAAGTATAGTAGCTTGTACACAAGTGATGGTGAATAAATTAAAATGAAAACAGAGGTAAAACGACTATTTTAGAGATCATGCTTAATGACTTGTACATTAAGCTTTTAAGGATTTGTACTTTGACTTGAAGAGATTTTATATTTCAAATGAGATGTTATATTACTTGTACATATGCTTTAGTAGCTTGTTCATTCACTTTAGATGTTAATCTTTCATGAAATTAGGGTTTAGAGGTATACGATAATGGTTCAAAGCCCGTTTGGATATAACGTTGCGAATGGTACATTAGAGGAATAATGTACTTTGTAATAAGGATATTAAGATATTGACTTGACATTTTATGATATTTTCTTGACATATATGAAGACAGGATTGCCATAGATAGGTTGCGTGAGCTCGTCTACTTTAGTTATGCAAATTACATTATATATTGAGATATTAACAATGCAAGTAATGTAATAAAGCAAAAAATTTCCCCGTACAATTGTGATCATAGTAAAATAGGTTGATGAAAATTCTGAGTTGTTATACACACACTCCATCATCTTCACCCTTGATCAAGACACTTCATCAATCTAAGTTCCCACACTTTTTTCTCCACCCTTGGATTGAAACTCAAACAAATACAACAAACACACTTTCACTTCTACCATTGATCAAGCCACCTCATCAATCCAATATACCTAATTCTCTTCTCAACCATTGGATTGATCCCCCATCTCAAACAAACACACTTCCTCTCACAAATATACACTTCTCACTCACACAACAAACACAACCCTCTTATCACCCTTGATCTTGCCATATCACCTATCCTACTTACCTCTCTTCTTTATATCCTCACCCTTCATTTCAAACAAAGATCAAGAGGCTCTCTTCTATCACATCATGTCACATCATTATAACTCATACATAACTCATACCTTCTTATCCAACACTTGCTACATAAATTTAAAATTCAAATTTCAAATCTGCCCCCTTTCGCTCCAAGTAAAGAATATTCCAAGAATATTCTCTTGTACCCTAACTAGCTTTTCAAATCTTTAGTTGGATCCTAACTAAGCTAGTTACACTTTGAGGAATACCCAAACTATCATTGTCCAATATCTCTTTTCTCTCTTTTAACATAGACAAACAAAAATCTTTTAAATACTTCACAAACGCTTTTATAAATGGCTATTTAAGTTGGTTAACCTTGAGTGTAAGAATGATTGAAAGGTCATAGCATGAAGTATAATTGGGGGATTAACAAGGGCGAGTAATTAAAAAAGCCAAGAACCCAAAAAATGGTTTCGGGCGTCTGGCGCGCTGGCCACGCTCTGACACATGGCCAACGCGCCACTTGCGAAATGCATTTTCCCAATTTGGGTTCTTGGCCTATAAATACCTCCTCTTGGCCTTTGTATTCCTTACCTCTTGCATACATTCTTTCTTCTCTTTTCTCTTCTTTAATCCTCTAAATCTAACACCTCTTGTG
The DNA here is from genome assembly GCA_026074375.1 of Tanacetum coccineum. NCBI lineage: Eukaryota > Viridiplantae > Streptophyta > Magnoliopsida > Asterales > Asteraceae > Tanacetum > Tanacetum coccineum. The sequence continues at coordinate 27,408 of BQNB010083372.1, forward strand.
TTCTTAATCTTCTCTTCTATCATCTATTGAAGAACACATCTCCGCAAGAGAGACTGACAAGTACTTAATCTACACTTGTGTGTTGGTAGTCGAGGGTCTTCTTTCTCATACCCTTTCTATTAGAATCGAGTCTCTAGGCTATGTTAGGGATTGATTCTTAAATCAACTTTTATATTCAATTTGGTTGTAAGGGAAGTCTTGTATCTTAGTGATCAAGCCTAGATTATTGAGGATCTAGTTGGGGTTTGGTAAGCTTCAAAGGGGAAGTTCTTAGTGGTCCTAGTTGATCTAAGTGATCCTAGAGGTTAAGTCGAATCACGGGTTCTTAGGGGTGGATTCTGAGGGCAGAATACCATTGGTAGTAACTCTTCTTTGTGAGCATCGGTCTTTGTTGAAAGTCGGTGGAGTTAAATTGTAATACAGTTTATAGTCCACCATAAGGATTATACTAGGAATGGTATAGGTGTCATGAATTCGCAACTAGACGTACGGAAGGACTAAACCCTCCTTCTCGAACCAGTATATATCGTGGTCTCTCTCATTCTCTCTCATAACATGCAAAAAAGGCAATATCAAGCCAACAAGATGACAAAAATCTTCAACTAAATGCAAAATGTCAAGGAGATGGTTCAAATTAATTACATGTACTTCTTGAACAGAAATCTTAATACCAAATAGAAAACTAATTTGACCTGATAAGTTGTCTTTTATAAGTGACAAAATTCACCATGAAGGCTTCCCTGTCATATCATAGTACTATTTAAACTTAGTAATCTCTAGAAATATTCTTGATGCTTGTTGGCTTGTACCAAAATGGTCTGTAGATCTAAAATAATTTTTTCTTTTCTCTCTTACGACCACCTAATGTTAGAATCCATAAAGTATAAGCTTATAAGGCTTTTCTACCCTTTCAAATTGCGTTCTTTATGACACTGTATCTAGTGTTTCCTTAAGTCTTACTTAACTGACTTATGGATGGGGCTAACATCAAGACAACAGTCTAAAAATACAAGTCTGTTTGTATATACCAGGCCCGAAGAAAATCTTACATATTTCGAAAAACAAAAGGTTCTTTTAGCCAAGGTGCGTGATTTATCATATTCATACACATATAAACTATATCGGTAAGATTTTTATTCTTGAAAAGGGAATTCAATTGTGTTCCTTATTACACAAGTAAAGAGTTTAACTCTAGTAGCTTCATAAATTAGTGGAGAACTCACAATTATACAGGCCCGTCAACTCTTCATAGCCTAATTTGAGAACAAAGCATCACCATCTAGTCTTCAAGCGTAGTAATCTTCAAGACAAAATCATCCCCAACCTTTTGGGAAATGACAACACGGTCATATGACTTGACAATACGACTAGCTTTTCCATGATCCAATGCAATCTTTAAAATTGAATCATTTGTTGCACTTGCTGACTCGGACTGCCACTCAAATAACAATATATGGCCGTTCAAAAAAAAGAAAATAACAATATATGCAAAATAAGTAATAACACCATGATTAAGCTCTTTATCAATCTAAGGAGTACATTTAGAATACTTTGGCGGGCAGGGTACTACGAGCTAGCCACAAGTTATTCAAAACGGTAATTTTGCTTTTGTTTTGTCTTGATTTATGTTTCCTTAATATAGCAATC
>BQNB010083373.1:0-29054 GCA_026074375.1 Tanacetum coccineum
TTAATATATTTAGATTGATTAAAGAAAATACCATCTTCCATTTGTTTTATTTGTAGTCTAAGGAAGAAGTTAAGTTTACCCATCATGCTCATCTCAAACTCTTCATGCATGATTTTGGAAAATTCATCACACGTGTCTGGATAAGTTGAGCCAAATACAATGTCATCGACATATATTTGAATGATGATGAGGTTTGAATCTTTCTTATTAGTAAAAGCTTTATACGGTCTTAAACAAGCACCCAAAGCTTGGTAAGATAGATTAATAGCTTAAAATCTAAAGCGCAAGCATAAGCTAATAGTATCCTAATTGACTCAAGTCTAGCAACTGGGGCATAAGTTTCATCATAATCGATGCCCTCTTGTTGATTATAGCCTTGAGAAACTAACCTAGCCTTATTTCGAGAAACAATACCTCTAGTCTAACTTATTTCTAAACACCCACTTAGTTCTTATGATTGTCATATTCCTAGGTTGTAGAACTAACTCCTAAATGTCGTTAGCAATGAATTGATTTAATTCTTCTTGCATAGCGACTATCCAACTTTCATCCGCTAAAGCTTCATTTACATTCTTAGGTTTTATAATTGATATAAAACAAAAGAAGTGACTTTGGTTTTGGGCTTGTGATCTAAGGGTTCTTTGGTTAAGGTTTCCTATGATATTTTCTATTGGATGGTTTCCAGATTCCTTAATATTGACTATTTCGTCAATCTCTTGAGTTTCATTCTCAATGTCATTTTCTAGGTTTTTCTTTTCGGTAATCTTAATTGCTTCTTCTTCATCTAAGTCATCATCCACCAAGGGTGATGTATTAAAGGGTGGAGGAGTTTCATCGAATATCACATTGAGTGATTCTTTGACTTTCCTAGTATGTTTGTTAAGGATGATGTAGGCTTTACTATTTTGTGAGTAACCTAAAAAGATACCTTCGTATGACTTTGGGTCAAACTTTGTAAGGTAGTATTTAGTGTTTAAAATGAAGCACTTGCTTCCAAACACTCTAAAGTAATCTAGAGTAGGTTTCCTACCTTTTAAGAGTTCGTAAGGTGTTTTTCCTAAGATGGCTCTAATTAGGATTCGGTTGAGAATGTATGTTGAAGTGTCTATTGCGTTACACCAAAACTTTTGTGGTAATGATTGCTCATTCAACATAGTCCTACTCATTTCTTGAAGTGTCCTATTTTTCCTTTCAACCACGCCATTTGATTAAGGAGTGCGTGGAGCTGAGAAGTTATGTGTAATTCCATTGGCATTACAAAACTCTCCAAATTGCACCTCATTATCAAATTCCCTACCGTGGTCGGTTCTTATTGACACTATTGTACATCCTAATTGGTTTTGAATTTTCTTACTAAATATTTCGAATTGATCGAAGGCTTCAGTTTTATCCTTAAGGAATCTAGTCCAAGTATACCTAGAGTAGTCATCTACTATGACTAAGGTGTAGCGGTTTCCTCTGTAACTCCGTACGGCGGATGGACCGAAGAGATCCATATGAAGGAGTTCTAAGCATCTAGTCGTTGAGACTATATTCTTAGCTTTGTGACTAGCGTGAGCTTGTTTTCCAATTTTGCAAGCATCACAGAAGTGTTGATCAAACTTAAGCTTAGGTAAGTTTCTAACTAATTCCTTAGATGCTAACGATTGAATAAGACGCATATTTGCGTGACCTAATCTCCTATGCCACAACATGGAATTTTCATCAATCGTTGCTAGACAAATTTGATCTTTAGGCTTATTTCCTAATTTCATCACATACAAGCTTTTATTCCTAATACCTCTACCTATGACCTTACCATCCTTAGTGATTTCACTACCATGTTTAGAGAAAGTTACTCTACACTTATAATCACATATTTGTCCTATACTTAATAAGTTAAATCTTAAGTTATCTACATGTTCTACATTATCTATTTTGAGAGAGTCATTCAAAATCTTACCTTTGCCAATAATGTTACCGCGAAGATTGCTACCAAAAATGACATTACCTCCGTTGTATGCCTTGTAGCTTGAGAAGAGCTTTCGGTTACCCGTCATGTGTTTGGAGCATCCGCTATCCTTTATCCACTCATCGGGTTCCAAGTCGACTCCAAGGCATATCTATTTATATAAGGCAACACCTCAAACATTTGGTCCCCAATATCTCATGGGTCCAAAGTTGTTAGTGCTAAACATCCCTTGCATTTGATGCAATTGGTTGGGATGTGGAAATGGAAGACACATTTCCCATGGCATGTAACTTTGTCGTGGGAAGTTGTTCCAAGTTACAGGAAAACCACGAGGTTGATTTTGTCGACCAATGTTTCTTTTTGGTTGAGGTGTTTTAGGACGATGATAATTATTTATGACTCTTCTAGGTGGTGGAGTTTTTGATCTAAAATTTGGTTTTGAGAATCCAACTCTGGGTTTTGACAATGGCTTATAGAATTGCTTAACTTCATTGTCACTAGCAACGGGAACTCTTACATTGTTTACTATTATGTGTTTTGGTCTAGGACCCAAAATAGATTTTTGAAAAGACACACTTTTCTCAGATCCAGGTGTGATTCCTGGTGGCGGTCCCATATTTACTTTGGGGGCCGCCTGAACATTAAGGGGGCCGCCCATATTTATGGGACCTCCATCAGAAGACGCCTTTTTCTGAGCTTTTATAAATTTTATTTCCTTAGTTCCACTAGATGATGCTTCAAATGAATTAAACCCTAAACCTAACTTTTCACTAGAGGGTTTTTGATTATTTAACATTTCATTTAAGCAATGTGTGCTCTTTTCAAACTTGGTTAGTTTAAGAGCTTCCTCTTTAAGCTTTTCATTTTCAATTTTAAGCATATGACATTTTACACATTCGAGATCAACTTCCTTGTTTTTCTCGAGTGTAGACACTTTTTCTTTTAGAATACTAATTTCCTTTTCTAAGCAATCTCTAGTGGATTTTAGTCTTTTATTTTTAGTAATTATCTTTAAACTCATTTTGCACAGTTTATCATATTCATTTTCTAATATTAAATCATCTATTGACGAGTTTTCATCACTAAAGTAAGAGGATTCGGAACGTACCTCACTTGATGCTTGAGCTACTAGACACATTTCATTATTGACTTTCTCATCATCTTCTTCACCGCTATCACTCCAAGAACCACCGACAAATGCTCTTTGGTTATTTTCTTTCGGTGGTTTTGGACATTCTCTAATAAGATGATTCGGGTCGCCGCATCTAAAGCATTTTCTATCGCTTTTACTGTTTTTGTCGTCTCGGCTTCTTTGAAACGTCTGTTTGTCGTTCCGAGGTTGTCTCACGAATCTACCTCTTCTCTTAAAGAATTTCTTGAAGTCTCTTACCGCCATGGCGTATTCTTCGTCTTCACTTCCGGAAGTCGAACACTCTTCATTACTAGATTCTTTCTTAGCCTTTAAAGCAAGAGATTTCCTTTCAACTTTTGCTTTGACTATTTCAGAATCTTTCTTGATGATCATTTTGTGAACTTTAAGGTTCCCAATAATTTCATCAAGAGATAGTGATGTTAAGTCTTTTGACTTTTTAATTGCCGTGACCTTTGCTCTCCATTTAGGATGTAGAGCCCTAAGAAATTTCCTAACATAGTTCTTGCTAGAATAACCTAATAAACCTTCATCATGAGCTTTTAGACTATAATAATATAGTAAATCTACAAAACACTCTCTATAGATTCTTCTTTGAATTGATGAACTTTTCATATTGTTTTGAACCAAAAGGTCGATCTAGTTATCTTTGACTTACTATTACCTCGTGGTGATAACAATGTTTTCCAAATTTCTGTGTCGTATTACACATGAAAATTCTTTCATATTCTTTTTTTTTTTCTATCAAAGCATTATAAATAATCACTTTCGCTCATTATTTTCACTTCTCTTTTTAAGATCATCACTTTGTTTTTCAAAAGGGATAACCTCATCTAGTTTGGTTTCTAGATTTTGGTTGATTGGGGTTTTGAAAATGCACCAGTTGAGAAAATGCCAAAGATCTAGGACTTTGATTTAACATATTCTCGTATCTATTTTTCAATAAATAAAAACTACACTTTCAAAGAGATGGTGGTCTTTGCAAAGATTGCCCGTCCAATATTTGTTAGAACCATAAGAATCGATCCTAGTCTTTAAAATACATTATTTTAAAGATCTTGATTACCTTGCTGCCTGAATACAACCAATTATTGGTAGGAAACGAAAGGTGGGGAATATTTACAGATTCATTTTTGTTTAAAACGTTTACTACCAAAATATTAATTTGAGTTATATGCTTAACCAATTTACAATATGAACAAATAATATAACAACTTTAAACGTAAGCTAAGTAACAATGAAATAATAAGAAAGATAAGGAAAGAACAATCAAACCAAAACCAAGATTTAAAGTGTTTCGCTACGAAGCTCTTAAATCGCCCTACTCCTTCTCCCGAATATACCTAATCGAGATTTCACTATGTCAACTAACTCCCCCACAGGCGAGAAAAGCCATTACACGTCGCTTACGTTTTTTTCTACACTAATAAAGGTCAGTCCTAATCTTAGCTAGAACCAATCTACCACTTCACAATCAAACACAATCACGAGATCTACGCACTATCGATTTAGCACTCTATCATCCGAATTATACAAATACAGCAAAAGTATTTTTTAATTAAAATAGAGATTTAGTACTTAGAAAAGAAGAGAGAATCACTATCAATCACTCTTTCGTGGCGAATACGAGTGTTCTTTCCTCTTGGCACTTGATGAAGGCGAACTATGAATATAAAGATAATCACGATGAAACAGATCACGGAGATGTTAGTGAAGAAAAGAAGGTTTTAGAGAAGAAAAGAGTGTGATAAAATTCTTACAAAAGAATCTAATTTTCAGCAAGGATGGACAATATTATAGGTATGAAAGATCCAACGTATCTAACGCGGTCCTAACTGTCCCATAATAGATAAGGGGTCGCTAGCTACTCCCTCCCTTTTTGTTATCTTTTTGTGGGGAATGTTTGTAGCTGGTATAAAGCTTCCGGGTTGGGAAAATGAATTTCAAAATGTTAAGTTTTAAAAAACTTTTCTTTTATTAAAAATATTTTGGTATAATTAATTTTGTGAAAATCTTTGTAAAAATAATGGATAAGATAAAAAATTATCTTGAAACACTAATCACTGAATTATTTATTGTTCATACCTTAAGCTGATTACTAATCTTAAAATGGAATTTACCGATTAATAATGGTAAACATTATATTTTATCGTAAACCGTTTGTTTACATTTCGGGTTATTATCAAAACAGTTGAGAGGTCTCAAAAAATCTAAATAACCATTTAGACATTATTTTGTATGTAACATATAATCTCATGACACATGTATTTCCTAATTTAGTACCCATTCTTTTTGGTCTTAGAATCCATTGATATCCTGAGACATTATTTTCTAATCCACCATTTTCCCATGCCTTATTATTTCTAATATAACAGCCTAAAGAACTCGTGGGTGTCTGGATGTGAGTCTGATCCAATTGTTGATCTTATGGGGTGTTAGCAACAGAATTTGTGCGCCTTGACTTTAGTTTTCTAGTACTAAGAGCACTACTTAGCTTCCCTTAGTTCTAGCATTCACGTCGATTAATAAATTTATAAACATAAGCATCATGATTCAAATTAAACACATATTTTTCACAAGTAACACAAACAACATTAACATTTGAAGTTCTAACATTAAAACTGTTATTACATGCAATTACAGTGTTTGTTTTATTAGAGATACTAGAAATCCTATGGTGGTCTTCTAATTCTGTCTTCTTAGACTTCACTTGAATAACTGTCCATCATGCCCTTTCTTTCATCGATGTCTCCCCTAATTGTGGTCTGCTAACACTATGTTTGAATTTACTTCTGTAGAGTAACGCTGAGGATTTGTAATTCCTAAAAGTCTGAGGCAACTGAGGTGCTCTAGTTTGTGTTGTCTTAGTGTCAATTCGATACATTCCAGGTTTAATCACATTTGTGTTTCTTACAGCTTGTCTTACTGTTTGAGGTAAACTCTGTGTAGTGACTGGTTTTGATAAACTCTTTGACACATTAGTTTTGGTAACTGACTTTGTATTTGAAAGACTTTTTCTGTCAAGAAAGTCTAAAAAAGGAGTCGGTTTTCCTAAAACTGATGGTTTTGGAATCCTTTGTGCATATGGTTGTCAAACAACAGATGGTTTATTAAACTTAGTTTCCATAGATTTTTCTTTGCATTTCTCAATGAGTTTCTTTAACTCATGAGTGAATTGCATAAATCGTCCTTAAAGTTTGGCCAAATTACATGTTTTGTCCCCACACGTTCAAGTGGCAAGGATTGTCCCTTGGAAACCGTGGCCATTATCGTCCCACAGGATGATACTTTGCACCAAAGGTTTGCCCCAAGTTCCATTCACCCACAGGATTATACTTCACAAAGAGTTTTCCCACAGGCACGATCCTGCACTTTCGTACGTTTATAGACAAACTGCAATTTGGCCAAACTTTAAGGACTATTTATGCAATTTACTCTTAACTCACTTATGACAATGTTCTTGTCTTGCAACTGCGCTTTCAAATCTTGTATTTCAAAATATTGTTCATGTTCTTTTAAAAATATAGGTGATCCGTTTTGTTTGCAAACTGTGTCATTTTTCATTTGTTCTTGACATTGTTGTAAAGCTATTTCAAGAGAAATCGAATGTTGTTTAAGTTTAGCAAAACTCCTTAAAAGCTCATTATAAACTTCTTTACAAATAGTTTCATTTTGATTAGAAAGCTTTTCTGTAAGACATTCACATTCTTTGATTTTATGGAGATACAGACATTGCAATTTAGTGTGAGCATCTAAATCAGATAAAGAATGCAAATAAAAACACATAACATCTTTTGAAACACACTCTTGGAGAAGTAGATCATATATATTTGAAAAATCAGCTTTGTCAGATTCAAGTTCGTCAATCTCTTTTTTAAGTGATTAAACGTACTGTAAATTTGCAAACATCTCTTGTTTAAGTTCATTTACAAATATGAAACTATTATTTTGTATCTTTAGTAGGGGTGAGCCTGGTACGGATCGGTGCGGATTTTGGTAAAAACCACACCGCATCCGCAATTGCGGTTTTTAAAAAGTAAGAATCCGTAACCGCGCGGTTTTTGCAGTTTTGAGTTTGCGGGTTTTTTGCGGTTTTTACGGGTTTTAACCGCATCACACCATCACTTATGATTTCTAAAATTAATGTGGGGTTTTGCGGTTTTTGGTTTACAATGTTGGTTTTTTTGGTTATAACAATGCATATATTTAATGTAAACACAAACATCACTTAGAATATTATTGATAATATTATTGATAATATGCACTAAAAGCCTTATAACACACATTAAATAATCAATGTGTGGTTTTTTAGGTTTATAAAATTAATATGCGGTGCGGTGCAGATTTTATGGTTTGGTTTTACGGGTAAAACCACAATCGCACCGCATTTTGTGGTTTTTCTTTTTTCTTAAAACCGATCTGTTGGGAATTGAAGGCTTCTAAAGTTACTACTATTAGTGTTAAAGTTAATACTCTTGCGGTTTGCGGTGCAGTTTCTGCTCACCCCTAGTCTTTAGTGCAAGAGGCAACAAATAAGTTTTCAAAAGCTTTACACGGTATAATCTTCACAGTAGTTGGTGCACGGAAATTTAATCTAATGTATGTTTTTTCAAAAGCTAAATAAACAATTTTCTTTGAAATGATTTATGTTATTAGTCATTACATTATAAGCTTGTCTACTCTTGCTTATGGATTTTTGAGTAGGTAGAAAACCTATGTTTTTTACAACGTTGTGACTTATATATAATCAAAAAGATTTTTCCACTTTTTCTTTCGATATTTCATCTTGCTTGTGCCAAAATGATCTATAGATAATATAACAGTGTTCATTTGCATGTACCAACTGATCAAGATATTCCCGTGATGGTGGTTTAAAAATTTCATAAAGACTATTTTGCTTTGTGTAGTCGTATGGTTTAACTTTGTCTTTATTCAATTTTGATCTACTCTCTTGTTCAAGAGTCAGTGTCTCTTCCCTATCAGGGGAAAATATGTTTACAAGATCATCTTTGCCATATTGGATCTCATACAAACATGGCTTTTCAGATTGAGCTTTCTTGAGGTACATAGGATTTGCAAAAGTTGATCGTCCATTATATGTTAAACTTTTAGGAGCTAACATATGAATGGTTTGAATTAACTGATTTCGTTTATAAATAATTTCATTCAAAAATTTTAGTTGTTTTTCCACCGCAATCAATTTGTCAAGACCATGTCCTTCCTTAAGTTTCAAATCCTTTATTACCTTATTTTTCTCTTTGAGAAGACCTTCATAACTTGATTTTGTTAAAAGACTTTGTTTGACTAACTCATCATTTTTCTGTTTAACAACAAAAATTTCATATGCTTTTATTTTCAAACCTTCTTTTATGTCATGTTCCTTTTGAGCTAATAGTCCTAGAGTTTCTTTTAATTTACGTTCAAGTGTGTCATTTTCAATTGTATGGTCTTTGAAAGTCTTGTATTTTCCAACCTCAACCTCTTTATCATGAAGTGTAACTAAATATCTATCTCGAATTCTATTATACTCCCCAAGAGTTCTATTAGTTTCCTCAAGAGTAGATTTGCACTCTTTCAATTATTGAGCAAGTGATGTGTTTGATTTCTTTAATTGCTTTTAAATCTTTTTTTTTCATCAGTATCAAGTTTTAAATTTGTAATTAAGTTAGCAAGCACAACACGCTCATCATCACATTCTTCAGCATTTTGGTTAGCCTGATTATCATTATCAGAAATATTTGATGAATAAGGAATAACATTACTATCATCCTTTTCCACTATATATGTGTTATTAATGGATTCAGGTTGCTCAGAATATTGTCTTTCATTGGCAAACATATTATAGTCAGCAGCGTATTATACTTTTCTAATGGCTCAACATCAGATCATGAGTCTACAGGTAAGACCTCATGAATCTTTGCCATAAAACTGTAATGTGCTTCTAGTTCTTGTTCATCGACTTCTTCATCCGTGTCCTCTAGCCAATCATCTTGCTCTGCTTGTTATGGAACACCTTTCCCAGCTTGTTTGCACAACAACATCTTGTCCTTGTGATAAGTGTAATCTTTTACCCTTTTTGGTTTCCTGCATTCCTTAGCAAAATGCCTAAATGCTTTGCAATTAAAACACTATATCCTAGTCTACTACACTACCAGACTGCCTACAGTCTCCCTAGCCCCAGCAACATTATCATTCTTATAACTTGGAGAAGTATCCATATTCTTATTTTTGGTGTTCAAAGAGGTTCTAAGGTTGTTGTTGGTAGGTTGGTAGATCTTTTTGAAGTACTTTGCAATGAGTGCTAAGTTTTTATCCATATCCTTATCTCTCTGAGTTTGTTTTGGATCACTGTCTTCTTCAAAAGCTGACTCAGAAGGTGTGATTGGTTTGGCTATCTCTTTGCCTTTGTATCTAGTAGATGCATGAGATCCGGTGGAAGATGATTGTTTTGATGGTGGTGCATATGATTTGTGAGATTTTGGTTCTTGATAATAAGGTTCTGGATATTGTTGAGCAGCAACAACAAGTGCTAGTAGATTTGCATTCCTTGCTATCTTCTTAGCATAGATTTCATTAACTTCTTTCTGGTACTGTTTCAGAATGTCAAAGAGCTTGTGATATGATTCCTTGTCCAAGTATTGAGTCTGCTTGACTATTGTCACAAATCTTGACCATTCTGGTTGAAGTTGTTGAAGAAACTAAACATTAACTTGCATAGTAGAAACTTCCAACTAGTTTCTTACCATTTCATTTATCATTTTGTAAAACATGGAGTAGTATGACTCAATTGACTCTCCATCTCATGAAGTAAGTCTATCGAACTCCTAAAATAAACTAGTCTTGACATCCTGCTTGTTAAGAGATTCATCCTGTTGTAGCCTTTCAATGGCTATCTACATATCATGAGCTGTCTTGTAAGCATCAACAGTTGAGTAAATTTCATCCCCAATTCTTGTCAAAAGCAAATGAATTACTTCCTTTTCTGCATCATAATGATCTTTGTTTTCAGGAGTGATATTCAAAAATGTCTCAGGAATTGTTCGTTCTAGAACTACTGTACATTCATCTATTATAGGTTGACTTGGAATTATGATATTAGAAATCTTATAAGGACCTTGTAGGATGCATTTCCTCAAGGCTTCATTGTTTGATTTTGTATCAACATATCTCATGAAACGTGATTGCTACTGAGCATATCTTCCTGTTGCAAGCATTGGTGGACGATCTCTTGAACCAGCTGCCATGATGTTGTTATGCATTTGACTATCTGTTGCATTTATTATGATTGGAGTAGTCATTATGAATGATTAATGAATTATGAAGTATGTAATTGAGGTGAAAGATGATATAAGGATCTTAAGTGATTAATGTGCTTTGTGTTTAATTGTGATTGATTGAATTTAATATTGATTAAGTTTTTAGTCAAGTTGCATAAGTTGACCAGGTCAAACAGCGTAAGTTGACCAAGTCAAACTACCTAATGGTTGAGGACAAATTGCTTAAGTTGACAAGTCAAACTGCATAAGTTGAAAAGTCAAACGCGTCTTGAAGTGTAGACAAACTGCAGATGTTGACTAAGTCAAATTGCCTAACTAAGAGGACAAATTGCTAATGTTGACTAGTCAAACTTGGATCAAATTGCATAAGTTGAAGTCAAACCACAGGTACAAGTGTTCTCAAATCGCATGTATTAAAGTGCCAAATCACATGTATTGAGATGCCAAATAGCATCTCTTATGGTGCCAAATTGCAGGTACAAAAAGAGCTCAAATCGCATGTATCATGTGCCAAATCGCAGGTTTCATGTGCCAAATCGCAGGTATAAGTGCCAGATCGCATGTTTTGGTAAAAAACACACATGAACACCAAACTTTAAAAACACCTAAAAACGCAATATTTGATGTTTTTTCTTAATTTTTTTTGTAAAACTAAGTATTATAAGGCTAGATGTATCATAAAAACATAAACTTTAACAATTGTAAGATCAAAAATCTAACAAATTTTATAAAAAATTTTGAATGGAAAACTTAACAAAAAACCACACAATTTGCTTGAAATCAACACAAAATCACCCCATGGCTTTTGATACCAATTGTAGAAACCAAACTATATCATCTTCACTCCATATCATACACAAATCAAATAAGAAGAAAAGAGAAGGAGAAATTTAGAGAGAGAAAACTAGAGAGAGAAAGAAAGGATGGATTAAACTATGTGAAATATTTCTTACACAATGAGCAACCAACCCTTCTCCATGAGGAGAAGGAGGTATTTATAGCTAAGGAAACAATGTTGGATGCCTAGATTTCTTCTTGGGACGGGCTTGAATTTTACTTAGGCTTTAGCCCGCAACACGTGCACTATTAGATTGCATTGAATGAGCCCGTTTACCCTTTCTAGCCTATTACAACGTAAATGATATAAAGTCTAAGGGTTCCTGACTAAATTACCGAGCTTCCATTTCTGACTCAATATTTAAGGCTAACACCTTTCTTACCCTTCATATACTCAGACTTGACAAAAGTAACTTAGAAAGGAATTAGCTTATACTCTAGCTAATATATTTCAATAATTAGTCAGATTTGTTTTTTTATTATTTCATTATGTAGATAACTTTAAAAAAGATTGATGAATATGTATTCATAAATTTCATTTTCATTTGTTATATCTCCCCTGTATAACTTGCTTGGCATATATGGTAGCGATAGGGATGATGGGACTAAGTAGTGATGCTGGCGGTTGCAACCACACTTGTAGCCACAGGAAAAGAACATTTATGGCAACAACATGCCTACAAAGAACATTCGTAATAATGTGAGATGGGTAGGGACAATGGCGACAATGGCTAATATATCAGTGTTGGCGATAGGTAGCAGTGATATGTTCCTGGAAGCATATGCCACATAATTGTAGCGGTGTTGGATACTCATAGCGTTGGTGGTTAGAATGAGGAACATTTTTTGGTAAAGGGTTGCCTCGACAAAATATATTAAAACCAAAAAGTTAAGTACAATGAAATGTGACTGAAGGATCACATTAACCTCAAGTAATGCTTGATAAACTACAAAACAAACTAAATCTCCAACATGCAAAAGACAAAACTACTCTAGCTATACAATATAAATAGAATCATAATGAAACCTGCATAATTAGGGGAAACATATACATTACGTGTTTCCACGTGTAGAGTTACCCAACGACTTAGAAGAAGAAACCGTTTCATCATAACCATTTTCCAAATCAACATCATCATCACTCTCTTGAAGATCACGTAAAATACTCTTCCCATCTTCCTTTGTGAGGAAATCAAAAGGGTTAGGAGACGTGAAACCTGATACCAAAGAAGTATCCACTAGACTACCCGACCAAATACCAGTCTTCCTGGGAGGAGCCCTTGCCTTCTTCCTTATATCATTAAACAAGTCATCTATATGTTTCTCATTATCTTCCTCAAGAGCAAAAAATGCATTAGACATCGGAGTACTAGTCATCTTCTTCTCATAAGCCAATTTAGGTACTTGCTGATTAGAAATACTATGATTACCTCCCGTCTTATGTTTGCTAACAAGAAGATCATGAACACCCTTCCTTTGAACAATTTGGAAACCATTATTAGACGTTCCTCACTGCTTCTTTAAATTCCTCAAATCAGCAATAATACGCATAGGACGTTGTATATCAGCATAACCAAAAACTAAACAGGTTCACATCTCAGGGATTTCCATTCATATTTCACCTTTATAGTATGCATCCTGACACCATTACCAACCGGGTTAGGCACTCAAATAACAATTGTGTCCTTAAAAGCTCGATTAGCCCTTATATAAACCAAAACACGCGCATAATCCATACTCTCCCAAGATTGCATACATGTGGTGGTAGTACACAAATCTAACATAATGGGGGTGCCAAGATGAGTGAGTATAGCACTCAAACCATCTGTTGTAAATGATGATACATGAACACCATGAAATTTGATCCACATGTGAACATAATTAAGTTCCCGTTTTGACAACTTTGAACTTAAAGTCCACTTCCTCAAGATAAATAGAGCATTTTGAATCAGCCATGGACCTTGTTCCAAAACCTCTTCCAAACCTGTTGCATAGGAGATATGAATGAAGAAGAAACCATTTTTATCCCCATAACTCTTTAAACACCATATTTCTTCTAAATATTCAAAATATAACTCTCCAAAACTAGAAATGCCACTTTCTTCTTAAAAGAATACCTGTATAGAGTATTTTTAAACCTTGCATGCACTTCTAAAACTGAGGATATGAGAATTAAAACATCAACCAATTCAGTTTGTTCTATTTCAAGAGTACGAAAATTCACATTTCTTTGACTAGACTTATGAAGAAAGCTAGCAAAAGTAGGAGGACTATGCATACCATCATGTTGTCGATCAACTCCATGTGTTTGTGGATCATCAACAATGGGTTTCTCCATACCACCACTTAATTCATAGGTCGTGGACATATTACCAGCTCCCAAATCATTTTTCACACCAGCTAGCAGCCTCCTCAACATTATATTAGCATTAATTATCACAGGAGGCGAATACGTGGTCTTGTTTAGAATTGATTTCAAAGGACGACCACCAAGGTTTTCACTAGCTCCCTTTCCCCTTTTCGTAGCAAAACTAAAATTGACACAACAAGATAAACATAACCTCGTAACCTAGTAGTAACAAGATTCAACAATAGGCACATAAACAATCACAAACACAATTCAGAAACCTTACAAACGAACATAACTCTAACAAACTATAACCCTAATTCGTTTAGTTACAATCGAACTAACAAGGGATTAATCTCACCATAATGAAAAAGACCAGGATCAAGAGAGCAGTCGTGTTATGATTTAAGAAAATGATTCTCTAAGTCGATTTTAGAACAACCGTCTTTTAAAAACCCTAAAAACGAATACCAGAAACCTAAAAACTTTGAAAAACCAATCGAATTAGGGACAAGTGATAAGAAAACATGAATGTTAAAGCACCCTTAATCACAAATTGAAAGCAAGAATAAATGCAAAATAGGTTAAGGGAAAGATGGAGTGTTACGCCATTAGTGGGCCATTTAGGTCGTGGAAAACGGACCAAGAAAGAGCGACCAAGAAAGCACCAAAGTGGCAAGAATCCTTTGTGAAGGGCTAGGATTTGTCTGCCATATTTATCTTATTTGTTTACAAATGTTTTTGTGTCGTATTAGAAAAGTATGTCATGTTTGACTATTTGTTTAGGATTGTCTTCGTATTCAACTTGTCTTACAAGTTAGGGATTGGCTATTTATACCGCATTATTTATCAATGAAAGTTATGTTTTGTCAAATTAAATCTCCAAGCTTCTCTCTTCTTTCTTACGAAGCTCTCACATACTATAGTGGTGCTACCTTGATACGAGTCAAGTCGTATCGATTGGTGCTTTCATTGATTCGATCTACGGTTAAAAAAAGTCACTGTTCATCAGGGATACTGTTCATCAGTACTATTCATCAGGAAAAAAATAATTTTTTTACTGTTCTTTAATTAATTCTCATGGATGAAAACACAGTTTGTGGGTGGCTTAAGGACCACAAGAATGATTTGGGGACACTGGTGCATCAACAAGTCATGGCTTCTCAGTCTTAGTACGAGGCGTTACGATCTGAGTTACAAGAAATGTTATGATCTGAGTTACAAGAAACATTATGATTTAAGTTACAAGCAGCTTGCGGACTACTTCAAACTCGACATGGGGGCAGGGGCAATCAAGGAGCGTTGTTACCGCGATCAATGCGGTTAGATGTTCCCAAGTTTTCAGGAATCGATCCAGAGAGCTGGATCTTTGCCATCAATGAATATTTTTCGTTGCTTAATACGCCAGTTGACTAGCTTTTATGGATTGTGAGGTTTAACTTAGAGGGTGCAGCTACAGAGTAGTTTCGATGGATGTCGCGGAATGGGATAATTACTACTTAGGACAGGTTTAAGGAAAGCGTCAAAAATAGCTTTGGGCCATCCAAATATGAAGACCCACAAGGGGCGTTGTTAAAATTGTTGCAGCTTAGTATGGTGGAAGAGTATCAATGGGAGTTTGAAAAGTTAATGAACCGAGTTACACATATACCAGAAACTTTGCTTATCTCTTTCTATATCTGTGGCCTGAAACTTCATATACAGAGGGAATTGTTGGTGTCAAGACCAGTGTCGCTTAGGGACGCATTTGCACTAGCTCAGATTACGGAGGCTCGTTTAGAGGACCAAACAGCTCCGGCAACAGGTACCATAGCTAAACCCGCGACTAGTGTGGGAACTCAATAACCTGCCATGCCACGTTTGAGAGGACCTTCAACGCCGGTTAGTACGACTAAATCTTCGCTGTTTCTAAAGCTTACAGGGACTTCTAAGCCACTTGCCATTAAGTGGATCTCTTTGGTTGAGCGACAAGAATGAATCAATAAAGGGTTATGTTTTAATTTTGATAATCGGTGGACACGCGGGCACAAGTGTCCGGGTAATTTTTTTTTTGCTAATGACAAAAGAGGAAGATGATATGGGAGTCGCGACTGGGGATGGAGGAGAAGATGCGTTCAAAAGTGGAGACATCTTGATCCTTAATTTACTTATTGGTTACAGGAGTCCGCGTTCTCTACAACTTTGGGGGAAAATTAGTAAGGGCGATGTTCATGTTCTCATTGATAATGGTAGTACTCATAATTTTATTTGTCCCGATGTGGTTGAGAAAATGTGTTTACCAATCAAATCAACAAAAGCCTTCAAGCTCTATATTGGTAGTAGGGAGTCTTTGTTGTGTAAAAGTGTATGTTTAAGCGTGACTCTTCATATGAAAGGGATGGTAATGGAGGTTGATTTATATGTATTGCCCATGCAAGGGCTGGATGTGGTGTTGGGAATTCAATGGCTCCAAAACTTAGGTAAGGTTACACATGACTATGCACATCAAACCATGGAGTTTACTCTTCTGGATACTACCTATTCGTTAAAAGGTGATGGTTTACTCCGCATGAAGAAGATAAGTCTTCACCAGATGCAGGCGATGTTGGAGCATAATGATGTCTATGGGGTTTATAAGGTTCATCACCTCTCCATCGAGACAGAAGTTGAGGAAATGCGACCTGAAACCGCGGGTCCACACTTGGCTGAGCTCGACAACTTCTTCTCCTATTTGATTCATTATTCCAGATACCTACTACTTTACCTCTTCATCGTTCAATTGACCACCGTATACATTTATTACCAGAAACTAAGCCGGTGAATGTACGACCTAATCGTTATCCGCACTATCAAAAAAAAGAGATAGAGAAATTGGTTAACGAAATGCTAAGCCAAGGTATTATTCATTTTAGTCAAAGTCCTTTTTCCTCTCCTGTTTTATTAGTCAAGAAGAAAGATGTAAGTTATCATTTTTGTATGGATTACCAGGCTTTGAATGCTGTTACGGTTAAGGATAAATTTCCTATTCCAATGGCCGATGAGATGTTCGATGAACTTGGGGGTGTAATTATTTTTACCAAGTTACACTTGCGAGCAAGTTATCATCAAATCTAGATTCATGAAAAGGATGTTTATAAAACGGCGTTTCGCACACATGATGGTCATTATGAATTTTTGGTTATGCCTTTTGGGTTGACAAACGCACCATCTACTTTTTAGGCAACCATGAACCATTTATTTGCACCATATTTACGCAAGTTTGTGATTTTTTTATGACATTTTGGTTTACAGCACTACTCTGACCGCGCATTTGGAACATTTGGAATGTGTCTTTAATTATTTGCAGGAACACCAATTTTATGTGAAAAAGACTACGTGTGTGTTTGGGGCCGAGACGCTTGAGTATTTGGGTCACAAGATATCGGGACACGGGGTTGAGATGGATCCCAAGAAGGTAATAGCGTTGTGTGATTGGCCAGAGCCAATGACGTAACGCCAAGTGAGAGGATTTTTGGGGCTCGCAGGATATTATAGGTGTTTTATAAAAGGGTATGCAACTATGGCCGCACCTCTCATAGAATTTTTGCGAAAGGATGGTTTTAGGTGGGGTGGTCAGGAGGTGGTAACTTTTTAGGAACTTAAGCAACAATTATCTACAGCACCCATCTTAAGTTTGCCAGATTTTATGCAAGAATTCGTTGTGGAGGCTGACACATCTGACTATGGTATAGGAGCAATATTGATACAACATAATCGTCTTTTTAGTTATTTTAGTCAGAAGTTGGGTCCTAGAATGCGCACGGCAGCCACGTACCAAAAGGAATTGTTTGCTATTGTGGAAGTTGTCTATAAATGGCGTCAATATTTAGTGGGAAGGCGGTTTAAAATACGAAACGACCATAAGAGTATTAAGGAGCTCATGTAGCAGGTAATTCAAATTCTGATTCAATAAAAGTATGTACAAAAACTAATGGGCTTTGATTTTGTGGTTGAGTACAAACCGGGAGTAGCAAATCAAGTCGCAGATGCTTTATCACGCATATATGAGGACGGGGAGCTAGTTAAGGCTGAATTCATGGCTATTAGTCAACCCATAGTGGGGTTACATGGAAATTTGAAGAGTGAGAATGAAACATTATAGGAATTACGGGCTTTGCACCAACAATTGGATACAGGGAGCAGGCCAGATGGGTTTCGGCAAAAACAAGGGTGGTTTATTTTTCGCAACCGCTATTATGTGGGTATGGAATCCAAATTAAAAGCCTTGCTATTACGCGAGTTCCATGAGACACCAAGCTCAGGTCATGAGGGCGTGAAGAAAATGTTAGTCGAGCTTTCTGCGTTGTTTTACTGGCGCAGAATGCGCAAATCCGTGGAGGACTATATTCAGCAGTGTATGGTTTGTCAACAAACTAAATATTCTACACAGGCGGTGGGCGGTTATCTTAAACCTTTACCCACGCCAGAAGGAGTATGGGAGGATGTATCCATGGATTTCATCACAGGGTTGCCACTTTCTAAAGGATTCACTGCGATTTTGGTAGTGGTGGACCGTTTTTCTAAGTATGCCTATTTTGGAGTGTTGCCTACAAATTTTAATGGACATAAGGTAGCCAAGTTATTTATGGAAATCGTGGTTAAACACCACGGGATACCTAAAACTATTGTTTCTGACCGGGATTTAATTTTTGTTAGTAAGTTTTGGAAGGAGCTGTTTCGACTTAGTGGGACACAACTTAACCATAGCATTGCCTATCATCCACAATCAGATGGACAAACTGAGGTGGTTAATCAGGGCTTAGAACAATATTTGAGAGCTATAGTGTCGGATCGTCCTCAACAATGGGTGCGTCTGCTACCTTGGACCGAGTACTGCTATAACACCAGTTACTATAGTAGCATTAAAATGTCTCCCTATCAAGCATTGTATGGTAGATTACCTTTGTCTTTAATTCCATATCCACCTGGAGCTAGTAAAATTACAGCGGTGGATGAGCTTTTGATGGAACGGAACGAGGTGACATGACAGCTCAAGCAAAACTTGTTGGCTGCCAAATTGCGAATGGAGGAGAAGGAAAATCATAAGCGTAGGGATGTTGAGTTTAAGGTGGGAGATAAAGTGTTCGTTAAGTTACAACCTTACCAGCAAATAACTCTTGCTAAACGCTTAACTAATAAACTTGCCAAAAGATTTTACGGGCCTTATGAGATTGTGGAGAGGATCGAAAAAGTAGCTTATCGTCTTACTCTACCTGTAACAAGAAAGATTCATCCAATATTTCATGTTTCTATTCTCAAGCTTTTTACAAGAACTAGTAGCAAAATAGTAACGGAATTGCCAGATGAATTCAAGGAAGGGCAACTGATGGAACAACATCTTGTAGGGGTTTGTAATTCACGAATGGTGTTGTAGAACGGGAAGTATGAGCAACAAGTATTGTTCAGTGGGAAGGTCGGTATCCTGAAGAAGCAACATGGGAATGGTTGACCGATTTCCAATCTGCATATCCTATTTGTAACCTTCAGGATAAGGTGGTTTCCGAAGATGGAGGGAAGGTTACGCCATTAGTGGGCCGTTTAGGTCATGGCAAACGGACCAAGAAAGCACCAAAGTGGCAAGAATCCTTTGTGGTGGGCTAGGATTTGTCTGCCATATTTATCTTATCTGTTTAGGAATGTCTTTGTCGTATTAGGAAAGTGTGTCATGTTTGACTATTTGTTTAGGAATGTCTTCGTATTCAAATTGTCTTACAAGTTAGGGATTGGCTATTTATACCGCATTACTTATCAATGAAAGTTATGTTTTGTCAAATAAATCTCTAAGCTTCTCTCTTCTTTTTTACGGAGCTCGCACACGCTATAGTGGTGCTACCTTAATACGAGTCAAGTCGTATCATGGAGATCAGAATTTAAGGGTTTTTTATGGACCCTGGCAATAGGGGAGTAGAGAGAGTTTTCCATTTAAAACCCTAGGACTGAGCAACATTAGAAGAGTAGAGTTACAAGCCTTCAAACTACTAATATTTAGAAACACTAACTTTAGAGGATGATAAAACTTTATCTTTGTAACTTGTAAGGTTAAGTTATTATGGGTAGATCTTTTTTTAGGATTGTCAACAACTGGTATTTCAGATACAATGCTGATCAAATTTCTGTAAATAGAGAAACATATGCACCAACCGTATATCTGCAAAATATGATTATCAAGATCTATGGGTCCAAAAGCTATCTCAATATTGCTCCCTGTTAGTCAACAGGAGTTTATGTTAGCTAACTTCTTTGTTTCAGTAGATAGCTAGTTCAATGTTATCCTGCCAACGTTGTTTTAAGCCTTAGTGAACTTATCACCTATGGTTCGCTCTAAGTATGTTTACCCTATTAGATCACGCGACTAGAAAAGGAAGCGCAGTTGAGATATTTCTTTGGTTCAACATGTATAACATACCACAAAGGCACAAACACCTGTTAATTGTTTATGCCAAGAATAAAACAAGAACTTGACATTAATAAAAATTAACGCTAGAGTACTATAGATCAATTTCTCTATGCCGGGGTATTTATAAACCCGCTACAAAACACGACAAGATAGAGACTGTAATACAAATAGGATTTAGTTTCGGTACTGCCTTTATGCTCATTCATGATCGAGGAGATGATCACCAACAACTTTGAATGGATAAATTGGACGCTTCACACATCAGGTTGATGCCTGCAAGAAGTTTATCGCTTGACTCAATCATCAACATGTAAATAAATCTAGTGGATTTACAAGAAGAGTGCATAGATTACTGTAAGTTGTATAGAGAATGTTTGTATACATTATAAATAACTTCATTGCATGTGTTAATTGTATTATAAGTGCTTCAGATTTTATGTCCAACTACTCACAACTGGTTATACATATAAGGTAAATAAGCTAAATTAAGAGTTACATATAGTACCTGAGGAGGTGGTTTCTTCTCTCTGCATTCCTAAATGAAATAGCATATTGTCCATCTGGAACCAACCGGTAGAATGTCACTGAAATCGAAGGACAATAAATTATGGTTATAGTAAAAGTAAAGAAAAAATAACTGCACATGAAGGTATGAAAAAGTTGATGAATATATGCAACCTCAAGTTGAATTAGAAATACCTGTATCGCCTGCTTTCAGATTATTTGAAATCATATACTGTTTGAGGCCTTCTATAATGTGCAATTCCTTGTCAACACGACTGATGGTTACATTCCAACAATTATAATCCCAATCAAAAATACAGAACTTGTACTTTGCATAACTCTGAATAGCTTTTGGAAGATAAGCCTGTTCAAAATTTGTTCATTCTCAATAAAAATCTTTTCTTAAAAATCCATTATAGTAAAAATACAAAGAATATTGAACAGTTGTTCACACCCCGGCATGTAACAAACATAGGAATTCGTATATTAATCAAACCCTATAACTTGATCAGCATAGTTAGAAAGACTCCTTTCAAAATAAAACAACAAAAGCTATTTTCGTGCTAATTATGGATATAAACTTGAAGTGTCCATTTTGCACAGGTCTTGCAACAGACTCCCGGAGTGTATGCATGATCAAACAAGCATCATGACAATAACATCAACCAAGAATAAAAGACAGGAAACAAGGAAGATTGTTGGGGTTTGATCCCTTGTAATGAATATAATATATAACTGAAAAGGGATGATTTGATTACAGAATTCGACTCCTATATATAAAGTATGAAACGGTGCCTTTGTGAAGGGGTATACCGTTTCTTAAAAAGTAAACGACATAACTTATCTGTTTGAGCCTCCCCTAACTAATAACCGAGAAATGTAAGTCAAAGAAAGGGTTCGGTTTGTCTATTTGGCCTGCTGGCCCAAAACAGAAATTTGCAGGCCTTTTATCTAACATTCTGAACAAAGATTAATGGATTATTAATTTCCAACATATTCCCCCTAATCTGTTAATCTTTGTTCCTTCTAATCTTCTTGTTCCTTTGATTTCTTCTTGTTCTTGATGCCTTCTTCAAACTTTCTTCAAAAGTCTGGATTTCTTCGTTCTTTAAACCTTGATACTTTCTTCAATCTTGATGTCTTCAATCTTTAAAAAACTTGATGTCTTCAATCTTTTATATTACTTATCATAAACCAAATAAGTAAAATCTTTAAAAAAAACTTTCTTATCATAAACCAAATAAGAAAAAAAAATCTTAAAAAAGCTTTCTTATCAATTGGACATCCATGTTTGCATCTTCTTTAAAAACGCAGGTTGAATCTTGAATGATGGTTGAACATGATTTGTTATGTTGCTTGATCCCTTTGGCTCTGATACCACTGATATAAACTTGAAGTTCCATTTGCACAGGTCTTGTACAACTTCCAGGATCGATATGCATGATCAAACAAGCATCATGACAATAACATCAACCAAGAATAAAAGACAGGAAACAAGGAAGATTGTTGGGGTTTGATCCCTTGTAATGAATATAATATATAACTGAAAAGGGATGATTTGATTACAGAATTCGACTCCTATATATAAAGTTAGCTTTTGGAAGATAAGCCTGTTCAAAATTTGTTCATTCTCAATAAAAATCTTTTCTTAAAAATCCATTATAGTAAAATACAAAGAATATTGATCAGTTGTTCACACCTCCGCATGTATCATAGGAATTCGTATATAATCAAACCCTATATCTTGATCAGCATAGGTTAAGACTCTTTCAAATAAAACAACCAAAGCTATTTTCGGGCTAATTATGGTTAAGATCAACGTATATGCTAGAAATCAGTATGTAACATATCAATAAGACACAAGATAGAAATAAAAAGGATACTCCGGAGAGATTGATGTCGGCCAGTAGTGTGGTTCTGTCTGTATTCCATCAGCAGGATCCATCAAATTGTAGAATTTTCGTACCTAAATAGTTAGAAAATTATAAAATTAATTTTATCTTTTAGTAGTACTAGAATAGAAGTTTTTATACATAAATTGAATCTTACCAGAAAATAGTTAATCTTTGAACACTCGATACACATCACCTGAGTACCACGCTCAATCTTGATCCACTCATTAAATGACACAAGACAACTAGCATGGACTGGCTGCAAAAAGAAAATCACGAAATTTTGGCGCTAATGCTTCATAAATGTGTTAAAAAAAATTCAGTAGATTTTACTCACCTTCTCACAAAATTCGCAGTTTGTCCACTGCTCTTTACTTATATGAAATGTGTGGCAGAATTTTCCATTTTCGTATATAGAACTGCACGGATTTGAGATACAAACCAGTTAAAAAAGACTTGAATTAGAGAAACTTGTTGATGAGTATATATATTTTGAAAGGTTGCGCCTATCAATCCACAAGGTTTTAAGCATAAAACTAAAAATTAGATAGACAGATCATATATACTTTCCAATTTTGCTTTAGTCTTAATTTTCGAGTGTCATTAAAACAGCTTAGAACTCAAGATCTATTTTTAAACTAAATCAAACTGTAATCCCCCTAAAAAAATCGACTATAAAAAATCAAAAAATATAACTCATATAGATCTGCGCAGATTGTTAAAAAAAACGATCCGTGCATAGAATTTGCGGGATACACCAATCTACAAGCCTTTAGCATGACATAAACTTAACTCAAAACAAGTTAAAACCAATGAAAAAATATGCATCTTACTAGCAGCTATAACATAGTTGCGCGAATTTTCCGTTTTTCAGATCCCATCCATTCTTTAGCGGTTTAGATGAAAATTTCCAGCAACTGAGGCATAAATGTTTAGGCGCCATTAAAATGAAGGTGTGGATTGAAATGAAAAAAAAGAACCCTAGAAATTGGTAATACTTAGTGATAAGGATTGAATAGTAGTAGAATTTTTTTATTTAAGTAAAATTTTAAAGTTGAAATTTTGGAATGTGTTTTATAACACATACATATTCCACATCAGCTTTATATATAGCCGACCATTGGACATGGCATTAAGCTATGTCGTATTAGAGTTTTGTTTGTGTATAATAAGACTTGTTTATTTTATATTCATGGAATTAAGATAAATATAAACCGAAACTTGAACTTTATTCAATTAAAAATCACATTTATTTAAGGTAATTTGTATGTTTATTTATTATGCATTAATTAAATAACTACTTTAAATACGTAAAGAATATGTTATTTAAAGTAATTTGTATGTTTCTTTATAGTGAATTAATTACATAATCATTGTCTTAACCATTGCCCAGTAGGCAGTGTATAGCAAATCCTTTATGATATTACTCCAACACGAAGATTATTCAATATATTAAATGATCGATGTATTAATAAATTTTCTTTATACAACTACTAAAGTAATTTATTAGCCTATCAAATACGTACAAAATGACAAATATATTTATTATTATTATTATTATTATTTATATTTTTTTATAAAATTTACAAGAAATTACTATTATTAGTGGGAAGATAAGATACTAATAGAATTTACAAGAAATTACTATTATTATTTTTATTTATTTATTGTTATTATTATTATTATTGTTATTTTATTATGATTATTATAAATCATTTTATTAGAAACTCAAGAGATTTATAAAAAATTAGTGGGAAACAGGTAAATACTATCTGGCCCCACTCCTTTATTAACTACGGCAAAACTAATTCTATTAAAGATAGAGAAATGATTTATATGCCTAAACTATATGCCTAAAGATATTATTATTATTATCATTATTTATATGAAAAACCAATTCTATTATTATTATTATTATTATTATTATTATTATTATTATTATTATTATTATTATTATTTATTAAGAAACTCAAGAGATTTAGAATAAATTAGAGGGGAGCCGAGATACTATCTAGGCCCCTACTCCTTTAGCAATAGCGAAACTGATTCTATTAAATATATGAACAACAACACGTGCCCCAATATCCTGAGCCATGGAGAACTTTTCCGAATCTCCGCTTCAATCAATTGTACCGCATCACCTCTAATTCCCCACAAAAAGATAAGAAAATGGAAGACAAATTATGAAAATATTTAATATAATGTTTATATTATTAATATATTATTAAGCATTATTATAAAACGCTTTATTTAAGAAATATCAAGAAATTTACAACAGATTAAAGGGAATCCGAAATACTATCTCGCCTCTATCTACTTTATTAATTGTTATTATTATTATTATTATTATTATTATTATTATTATTATTATTATTATTATTATTTATTTATTTTTTTTATATTTTTTTAAACATCAATTCATTATTATTATTATTGTTATTATTGATATTATTGTTATTATTATTAATAATTCTTTACATAAAGTTAGATGAGAGTCTAGACACAACTTGTGCTCTCACTCCTTTTCTGAATACAAAAACTCACTCTATGAAAGATAAATGCACCACTCTTAGAATTATTAGAGTGGCTAATAGAAATAGACCTAATACGTGAAAGTGTGTCCAAAACCTGCTTATCGAATTCCCCGAACGTAGAAAAGGCATATGTCATTTGGTATCGAATTCCACTTATTAATATTATAAAGTAGTTGTAGTTGTATGAAATTAATATTATTAATTTATATAATACTAGAATTAATGTCCTCGTGCACATGCATGCGGATGTTTAGACATTATGTTTTTTTAAATACATGTATGATTTTTATTTTTATTTTGTTTTATAAGTTATGTTATAAGAGTATTATCGAAATCATATGAAGAGAATAGATTCATATCTTATATATATTATATGAGCTTGAGGATAATTACTAATTTTTTTTCTTTTGATTTACCAGGTTAACTAACTCCGACATTGTGAGCCACGACCTAATCTCGCTACAAACTACTCCTTTTAGGTAGCCCAAGCGGCTCATGTGAACCTTCGAGGCCACAAGGGGATTAGTTTTCTCCTCGTTATATTCGAACCATTGACCTCCACTTTGAAAGGCTGGTTATCTTACCTGTTGGTATAGCAGTAGATATTGTATATATTTTATGATTCAAGTTTGGCATTTATTGAGTCAGCTATACTTTAAGATTAATGGTCACACTTTGTGTTCAAAAAACATGTAAAAATTAGCTTCTCAATCGAATTTAAAAGCATCAAGTTGAGTTCTATGCAAAATCCGACAATATTTATAGAATATAGAAAGATAAAAAACTCAAATAAGTATTATGTTTCCGTACATACCAAAAATAGTTTTGGTCAATAAATGTGATTTACCTATTTATATCTTAATACATATACAAATATAAAAGACTTTTACCCCATTTTTTATTTTTTTCCGTCACCACAATTTTTAAGATATAAACTAGTATCCTAGGATTGTTATATATATGATTTATAGGCATACATACATGTCAATGGAATAAAGACTTTTTGAGAAAAATTTAAATGTTAAAATTTTTGTTAGTATTAAACAAAAAGAAAAAAATATGGCAATTCTTCCAAACACATCAATGAATATAATGTTTTATTATTATTATTATTATTATTATAAAACGCTTTATTAAGAAATTCAAGAAATTTACAACAGATTAGAAGGGAACCGAAATACTATCTCGGCCTCTACTACTTTATTATTATTATTATTATTATTATTATTATTATTATTATTATTATTATTATTATTATTATCATTATTTTAATTAAACATCATTTTTATTAGAAAATCATAGGATTTTTTTTAATTAAACATTATTATTTTTTTTTTTTATTATTATCATTATTTTTTTATTATAACATCACTTTATTATTATTATTATTATTATTATTATTATTATTATTATTATTATTATTATTTTTATTATTATTTTATTATTAATAATAATTCTTTACATAAAGTTAGATGAGAGTCTAGACACAACTTGTGCTCTCACTCCTTTTCTGAATACAAAAACTCACTCTATGAAAGATAAATGCACCACTCTTAGAATTATTAGAGTGGCTAATAGAAATAGACCTAATACGTGAAAGTTTGTCCAAAACCTGCTTATCGAATTCCCCGAATGTAGAAAAGGCATATGTCATTTGGTATCGAATTCCACTTATTATTATTATTATTATTATTGTTGTTGTTGTTATTATTATTATTATTATTATTATTATAAACTTTTTTACATGAAGTTGGATGGGAGTCTAGACACAAGCTGTGCTCCCACTCCTTTTTGAATACAAAAGCTTACTCTATGAAAGATAAATGCACCACTCTTAGCATTATTTGAGTGGCTAATGGAAATAGACTTAATACGGGAAAGTGTGCCCAAAGCCTCCGTGTCGAATTCCCCGAACGTAGAGAAAGCAAATGGTATGAACTTGTATCCGTTTTCCTCGCATATTGACGCATACTTCCTCTTTTTCTTCTCCACGGCATTGTGCAAGGCTACCCCAGGAGCCCAAGAAGACGCCCCCATACCAGCAAAGGGAGAGATGCATGTCACATCCAAGCATGCATCTTTACCTTGGAGCCAATTAAAAAGCAAAAGGTCTGCAGGTCGTAGATCCTTCCCGTCCTCCGAGAGGAAGCCCATTCAAGCCTCCTTTCACACCATGATCCCAACCTTGGAACATATATCAACCAGAATATCACGCACCAGATTATGCCTAAACTTCACACCTACTTCGCTAGAACAATGGACCGCATGATCTCCCCTCACATTGGTCCATACGATGCGCATTGCAACACGCACGGGCATAGCTCCTTCAGAGAAACATGGCGCTCACTGAAAGCCTATAACAAAAACAGAGCAAAATTGACGATGTTCATCCTCTGCCCAAGCATCAATAGGGATGGTGAAAGAAAAATCTTGTGCGTGTGGGGGCGGATGCAACTAAGAATAGACACCTGTCGTGGACTTAGCGAGTACTTGGAAACAAGGTCTTCCTTAATGACACCAAGTATACTTTCAAAGTTTTTATTTATTTTTATTATTATTATTATTATTATTATTTATTATTATTATTATTATGTATATGTATAATTAGTTTGTTTAATTATATGTCTAAACTTATGAGAGAGCATCTCGTTGATAACAACAACACAAATCAATAAACCATTGTCACATACATTTAGACTCAAAATTAGTCACACAATTTGACATCTCAATCATTTTTCTATACTTTTATGACTTAGAATCATGAATAACTAATGAATTATATTACTGATGACGTATACTAGGTGTACCAAGCCTCTGGGCTTGGGCCACACTATTACTTGGGCTTTTGGGCCCAACCTGTCAATAACGGGCCGTAGTAAAACCCAATCTCGCATTGGCCGCGGCCCGAACCCAGCGATCCGTCCGCAGATCCAGTTATAAACGATCCGTCCGCGGCCGTTCACATGATTACCGCGGAACCTTGCCCGACAAGGGACCCACTCTGGCCACTATTAAAGCAACCAAAATACTAGGAAACCCTAAACTAGACACCTATAAATAGGGGTCATAGTACACCCCAAAATGTACACAATTATTCTTATTCTCTCTGACATATACTCTGACAATATGAATACTTACTCTCACGCCGGAGTCTAATCGTGGGGTCTGTCCCCACGGTAAGGCTAACGGTTTACTATAAATTGTGCAGAAAATCATATCACTTCTCTTGCTCTAGTACAAGATTAAACACTCAAGTCATTTGGAGGCCCGACACGACAAAGGACTTCAATACCTTGCCAAACCCGACACGAATTTTGTACTAACAAGTGGCGCCATCCGTGGGACGCTTACGCAACCACATTCTCTAAAAAACTCACCATGAGCACTCACGAACAGCAAACCACAATCCATCCCACGTTCGCCGTGAGGAACACTGGGGGAAGGAATGATCCCTAAGGTCTTGAGGAACCTATGTCCGACGAGGTCCTTAGGGAAATGTGCGACAAAAACTATCACCAACTTTTGCCGTTCATCGCGAAAAAATGCAAAAAGAAAAAGAGCAGAAAGACAAACTCAACGCAGTAAAAGCACGACTGATCTATGGCGACGAGTCTGGAATTAAGATAAGAAGCCGTGAAGAATCGCACTACTCTGAATCTAAGACACCAACCCCCCGAACAGAACCAAGAAAAAGGCACGGAGATAGGCATTCCCGAAGCCCATCACCACATGCCAGTGTTTTCAAAAGGCTTAGGAAGGACAGACCCCCTTCACCACGGCCCCGACTACGGAAGGAAGGAGGCGTGTTCAATAGGTTAGGAAGAAAGGAGCCAGCTACATCCGCACGTTCCGGTAGTCGTCGACAAAGTCCCCAAGCAAAAAGAACTGAAGTGCAACCAAGGAGGCATTAGCAAAAGGGAACACCGTCCCGTACGACTAGCTGATATTCAGAAAGCGAAGATAGTGAAGGGGGTCACTAGAAGTCCAAATCAAGAAGACATATGTCGAGCACCTATGAAGACGATCTCTCCCAACCTTGGACATGTGAGGAAAGAAACCCTTTCATACCTCGGATCCGGCATTTTAGTCTCTCGAGGACTAGGATGCCTAGCCACGTAAAGACATATGATGGAAGTGGAGATCCGGA